>JASFAX010007655.1:0-20963 GCA_030737875.1 Allium sativum | reverse complement strand
TCCTGTGACCACATACGATACCCAAAAATCACGAAAATGGACATGCAGCTACAACTCGGCATCACGGACCCAACGAAACTGGTTTCGTCGAGTTCTGACTTCGTTTGCTCACAAAACGTGTTTTTAATGATCAAATTATCGACTATATTTCACGTTAAAGTCTCGTACGGCCACATACTGACTCTAAAAGTCACGGAAATTGAGATCTAGCAACAATTTAATATTGCGGATCCAACAAAATTAGTTTCGACGAGTTCTGAGGTCGTTTGCAGAAGTGGCTATTTTTAAAGCTATAAATACCCTTTTAAATATATATAAATATATTTAAAAACAATTAAATTTAATATTTAAAAATAAATATTGTCGTATATATATTCACAGTGGAATACCATACAGTTCCAATTGGATTTATAACTCGATATTTCAAAGTTCCCAGTTATTTCGATATTCGATTTATATTAAATTCCTTTTATAATATTAATAAATCGATATGAATTATAAAGGAATTCCACAGCGACTTTTCTAAAATTTGATTTGGACATAACTCAAAGTCTACATGACGAAATCCCGATTTTCCGCTTCCACTAGAAAAATATACTTCACCAGCTCCGTACGTTTCTTCTTTCACAGATATCCGATTTAAAACGAACCCTGTATATTCAGTTGAAGTTCAAATCGCCCAATAGCGAACTGCCGCGCCATTTCGAGCTCGATTATATTTATAATATAATTATATGTTCAAACTGTCGTTATTTAAATAAATTCGTTATTCTAATTCAAATCTAAATTGAATTAAATATTTTAAATTGCCCAATTCACATTATATTGTCAATTCAGCAATTTCTGACTATTCCAGAATTAAATATTTTATTTAATTACAATATTAATTAAATATTTTGTTTAATTTAATTAAACAACCTTATATTCTCTAATTCGCTATATAAATAATTAAATTAATTAATTATTATATAGCTGAAAATATGGGTCGTTACATCAGTAGTAGTTTTATGAACAGAATTTACAAATGAACTAGAATACGATTTGGGTTTATTAACTGACTCGATAGCTGAGATTTGAATCTGTAATGATAATTGTAAATAAAATCAAATTGATTTGATGAAATGAATCTAGATACCTATTTAAGGAATGGTATTCATTTCTCAAAGTGAAGAACGATTTGAAACAAATGTTTTGCGAATAGAATTAATTTTAAGGAAATTTGAGTCAACCTTAAGAGATAAATTTATTCCGATGTTCGGAATATAAATCGAATATAGATTATTCGAGAGAAAGTTAATTATTGGAATTCGATTATATCGAATTTAGGGAAGTAGCACTTTTTACTTTCCGTTTGAATCGAATTTCATTATTTAATTATTTATTTGCTTATTGATTTTATTGAAAATCAATAAGTATAAGTTATATTTGGAAACAGCGATTATAATGCTATCGTTATAATAAATATTTTATAAATCTAAACAGCGATTATAATGCTGTTGTTATAATAAATGTTTTGTAAATCTAAATAGCGATTATAACGCTATCGTTATAATAAATATTTTATAAATCTAAACAACGATTATAACGCTGTTGTTATGATAAATGTTTTGTAAATCTAAACAACGATTATAACGCTATCGTTATAATAAATGTTTTATAAATCTAAACAGCGATTTTAGCGCAGTCGTTATAATAAATGTTTTGTAAATCGATACAGCGATTTTAACGCTGTCATTATAATAAATGACTTATAAATCAAATATTTGGAAACAGCGATTATAACGCCACTGTTATAATCAATGTTTTTTCGTAAAGGAAGTGGATTCTTAGATTGAATCTGAGAGTCGCGTAAGCGATTTTCTGTTTGAAGTTGTGAGCTTTGGCTATTTCAAAGTTGAGAATATTGTTCAATTAAGGTCTGATAGGTAATTATACCCCAACTTGATTGACTTCATGATTGATGGAGAAATTGTTAAGGTTCGATAGTGAAGATCGGTTAGCAATACGATTATTTAATAAATGATTATTGGTTTGAGTACGATGTTTTATAACATCGCGCTAATTCAAAGGATTTTTAAATGTTTCCCCAAATAAAATAAGAAATATTTTCTGTGCGTAGAAAATGAAATGAATTGGTTAACCAATAATTAAGAAATGGAATATGGAAATATTTTCAGATATTAATAAAGTATATTTTATGAATATAGAAAATATGGAATCGTGAATATATAGATTATTTTCTAACTGGAATAAGAAATATTTTCTCGAATAAAGAATTAGGATATTGAAAATGTTTTACAAGAATCGATAAAGAAAATCGAGCTTTGAAAAGATAGGAAAGATGGAAATTTGGAATTGATAACAAAATAAGGAATTTACATAAATAGGGGCCAGTATTGCTAGATGGTTGATCAGTAGAATTTCCATTTGGAAATAGGGTCGTTGGTTGAATGGATGTTCCTTTGATAGTTAAATCACCGACTATCAAAGTTTTGATTTATTTTATACCTCCGTTGTCAATATAGAGAGATCGGGATCAGATTTAATTTCTGAAAATCACTACTTTTTGGCATAAGCGTTACGAATCAACTTATGTTGAAGAAATTATGAAGACGGAGTAAAGTGCAAGGGTTGTTCTGTTAATCCTAGGTAGAAATTGCCTAAGATGGATTAATAAAATGGTGCATTCGGTTTGTCCAGGCCCAGGACAACTTGTAAGGACGAGTGTCTGACAGAGTATTTCCAAAGGGATTACGTACGTTGATTCCTTCAAACGTACGAAGTTGGTGGCAAAGAAGGGAAACTTCTTTAGCCTAACAATCTGAGTATTTTTGTGGGAATCAATTAGTGATTTCCGATGGATCTGACGATGTGGAATTCAAAGTGAATGGTGGCCAGATGTTCTGGAAGATAATTCAAACCTCAAGCGTCACAACCGGGAATTGACAAAAATCGGGCAGGCAGCATGTCTAGGTGGGTCGCTCTCATTAGGGTGTATAATTACCTATCTAGAGAAATTCCATTTGCTTCTTCAATCAATCGATGTTGTCCCTTTTGGGAAACGGTTTCTGATCCTAACCGTTGGTGATATACATTTGATACACTCAAGCGAAATGAGTGGTCAGTCATGTGTGGGCCGGGTTGCAGGACGTTCTTGTTGAACCCAGTGTATCCACTCTAGAGATACACTATCGGAAGGTGGTTCCATACCTTGTCATGTTGGAAATCCAATCTCCAATAAGCACCTTGCGGTTTTTGATTTATATTATATATGGAGCGTGAGATGCAAGCATTCCGCTAGATTCAATTTATTTGATGTAGACATTATTATAACATCACTGGATTTGATATCAAAAATATTTTGGGTTATCGTCAGGTAAAAACCATCCTTGTTTATGTGTGGATCGGACTTACGATTATCTTTTCTTTCGAAAGGATTTTTAAAAGTTAAATCAAATGGTTGGAGCTTACTCACACCAATCCCATGACTAACCCAGAATTTATTTTGTTTGTTTTCCCTAAACTCTTAGGTGCCCAAATTTGTACGAGCAGTCAAGTAGTCGAGATTTTACAGATTCACTTGGAGGAGTTTGAAGCAGGAGGCTTCACCAGTTAGCTATAGACTATCATATTTTTCCGCTGTGTATTATGTTCGTATCTAGAAACATGTCATAACTGTTCCAGAAATACCTGTTGTGCTCTGGTGATGGTATGTAGATAAAGTTACTGAATTGTATTTCAAAGTTTATGTTATCTAATATTTTATTAGTTCCGCTGTGAGATTTTTCTTCTTTGTTTTCTTCTATTCTAATTTTTCTTTCTTTCCATTTCTCATCCTCTAACTTCTTTCTACTAATGATTCGTATTTCTGTGCAATTTGGGTTGGACGTGTGGTGTTATTAGTCGACTCAATGGGTACGGAAATTCAAGCCATTACATTTGGTATCAGTGCCAGGTTGAGTAGTAACCTTGGCTCTGTGGCATAACTCAATAGAGATTGGATTAGTAATACCCAAGATTGAGTTTGAGTATATATACGAGAGAGCGTATTTGTAGATTCAAAATAAAAATTGTAACACACCACCTCCGCTAGGGTCACTCACAAAGGGAATGCACTAGTTTTGGAGGAGCGTTATCGAGGTAAACAAACACAGAAATATTACAAGACAGAACATAAATAAAACAGCGGAAGAATCAAAAGATAAATTTCATTACTTTCAAAAAGAGTCAAAACCTTTTACATCAAATAGCCATGGTCATTATTTTCCATTACAACAAATTTTGTCTTGCATAAATAAAGAAGCATAAACTTAAAACATCAAAAGTAGCTTAATTCCCCAAAGGTAGCAGAAATGCAGCCATAGCATAGCTCAAGATCAAACTGTACATGAGCTGAACCGAAAGCAAGCGAAATCCAAGCTAAGTGCTAGAGTTTTCTCCCTGAGAACCTTGGAGGGGGAAACAGAAGAAAAAGAGGCGAAAGAAAACGGGTCAGTCATAAAGACTGGTAAGTCCAAGTGAGTTTCAGCATAAAAACAGATAAAGGTAACATGATATGTATAAACTGAAAGTAAACATAAGGATGCTGTCAAGATTGGCAAGATAGACTAAGATAGCATGATAATTCAAGTGTAAATCAAGTATAGCATCACATATTCGAGGGTTGCTGCATCAACTATACTAGAATCCCAAACCCTGTCTTATATTAATCATGAAATGATCCCTCGGCCCAATATCATGAAATGACCCATTTCTAGGTCCAACGAAACGATCCACTAGTCGATCGGCTCCCTACAAGTTCTAGCTCATCATGTGTCTGTGTCATTCGGCCCTATCACGAATGTAGTCACCTGTGCTAGGTCCACCATAGGGTGTATCAAGCCCAATGGTGCCAACCACCGACACGAATCAAGCATGCACAGATAAACCTACTAATGCCCAATGCTTGCTTTTTCAACTCCGGACCACGTGCACGAACATAGCCCGCCTGAACCTACACTGGCGCACCAATACAGCCGTCGTTCTGGTCGCTTACAATCAGCCCAGTAATCGTGCCCAACCCTGCCTAGTTCCAGGGTACCATGATACATCTAGTGGGTTACTGCTGAAATGGACCGCGTAACTAGGGTTTCCGTCCAATAGGTTGAGTGTTATCATTTAAATTCGTGACTTAACCTCTATCAGTCTAGCAAGTCAAGTTGGTTATGTGTTGTCCTTCAAGTTCATGACTTAAATCATGTGTCAAGTTGGTTAAGTGTTGTCTTTCATGTTCATGACTTAACCCTATCATGTGGCATTAATTCATTAATGCACCTCCAACCTCTCACATCAGACCTGTTGTTGTGGTCTTTGGATATGCCGGGCGATTCCGGGCAGATTTACACCACAACTCAGTCTGACCTTGGGTTTCAACATCGAAATGACCAACTACCCACGTTGGATCCTATTGTTTGCAGTAACTGGATTTGCTGGGCGGTTCCGGGCAGAATTACACTGCAAACTCAACCCAACCTCGAGTTGGCCATTTTCATGTTCATTCTAGTGTCATGTCCATGTTCAAGATTCATGTCAAGTTCGTGTCAAGCTTCAAGGCGAGTTTCATACCAAGTTTCCTATAATTACCAATTTTTCCCAACGTTACCCCGTCTAAATATTAGGCTAACAATCTTAGCCTAATCTTCGTCCGCATGATTTTTGACCTATAATATTAGGCTAACAACTTAGCCTAATTTAACGTACACAAAATTTGCATAAAGCGATTCATTAACATAAACATGACATAGGTGTAAACTTGGCATTCTCGGCATAGTCAATATGAACACCATAGGTGTGTACTTGCAAAATAATCAACCTGAATATCATAGGTGTGAGTTGCAACATAGACTAAATCAACATACATATATGTGAATTTGCAACATAGACTAAATCAACTTACATATATGTGAACTTGCAAATCAATCACGAACATATGAATAAGTGTGAACTTGAAATATGACACAGGTTTAACATATACACATAAACATGTAGATCTAACATTTGGTCACATATGTGATATGATTTCACAACCTAAAACTTGCATAACATGATAAACTACACAACTTGTTATAACGGGTTGTACTCCAAGTTCATATACATATGAATAGACTTATTCATTAATTCTCAATTCAAAATGATAATAAAACCATAGGCATAGATCAATATCATTCAATTCCACATATAACATAGTAAACATTGTTCTATTATCAATTTATTTCCAAGGCATGACATAACTGAATAAATTGATTAAAACATTGCAGGCATAACATGATGAACATGAAAAAGGCTTGAATAATAATCTAGATTCAAGAACACGGATAGATCTAAAATAGAAAATCCCAAAATCCCCAAATCAAGACAAATAAAGAAAATAGGTATGAATAAAAAATCAAGCTTAGATCCAATTTCATAGTCATAATTCTAGGCAATAACCTCATGGTCATGAATCATAGGTGATTAGTCATAATTGTCCTTGTCATAGTCATAGGCAACAGTTTTATGTTCAAAGTCATAGGCGTAGGCATAGTCTTATGTTCATAGTCATAGGCATAGGCATAGTCTTATATTCACAGTCATAGGCATAGGCATAGTCTTATATTCATAGTCATAGACATAGTCTTATATTCAGAGTCATTGGCATAGGCATAGTCTTATATTCATAGTCATAGGCATAAACATATTCTTATGCCATTAACGATAGTTTCAACGTCATAGGAAATATTTCCAAAAGTCAAGATCCAAGAAGAAAACAAGAATAGATATGAATCATCCACTCCAATTTATAACATGCCCATATTAAGTTTATAGTTTTTATCTAAAAGTAATTGGAACTTATAGATCGTGGTCTAAGAAATTTAGATGCAGAAGTCAAGTCTAGAAATTTGTCGTAGAACGTTGCGGTGTCGCTGATCTATTCTCTTGAATTGTTGTAGAAGCGTTGATCTTTGATTTGAATCGAGTTTGAATGCTTAAGCTTTAATTTGGAGGCGGTGGCTATGGTTCAAGAGGTAAATTAGCAGCATAGCAGTGTAAGAATGATTTGTATGAATTAGGCTAGGTCTTAGGATGTATTTATAGGGGTATCAACTAGTTTAGGCCCTTAGATTAACCCTAGAATCAATTCGGACCATCAAAACACGTCTTAGACTTCAAAAATGGGTTATGGGACAAAACAGGCCGACCAGGTCGACCTGTAAGGGGGGAGGTCGACCACATGGTCAACCTGGGAGGTAGGTCAACCCTAAGGTCGACCTGACCCCCTGGTCGACCTACCTGGTCCTGTACTGCCTGAAATTTGTTGAATCTTCTACAGGCCATAAATTCTTCATCCGGACTCCGATTTTCGAAAACTCAGACTCGTTTCCAAGCAAAATTTCGAGACGAATGCAATGGCATAAACCGTTTCCCTTGATTCTTATTTTAAAATTTAATTCTGCTTTGATTTATGGTCTTAACATGTTATAAAAATTCGAGTTGTTACATTCTTCCCTCCTTAAAGGATTTCGTCCCCGAAATCTTCAAGTTAAGAAGAATGCATCCTATCATCCAGTCAACCATCTACTCAACCATCATCCATTAGCAACCATTATACTTAAAAGATTTCTAATGCTATATGAACATATGTAGAAAGTGTGTGTATATGTTCCTTATCTAATGCAAATGATCAAGCCTGATTGATCTTCCTAATGCAAAATATGTTTAGTGTCATGAATCCAACATGTATGCAAATAGTCCTAGTCACATAAACACTATATGTGTGCACAAACATCCATCCATATGCAACATCCACATGATAACACATTCAATTTCATCCATAAACAAGTATAAACACTCATGCATATGCAATATGAAAATGTGTCTGAGCCAATCTAGTGCCTAATGTGTGTTATGCAACCACGAGCAACCACTTGCAACCATTTGCAAACATCAACCATAACATGTTTCAATCACATGTTTACATCCAAAAGGGTTCTGCCTAAGGTTCTCGAGATAGGATTGAGCAAGATAAAACAAAGCATCAGGGAGAAGAAGTTAAAGATGTACCCCTAGAAGGTCCTGCTTGCGGGGCTTGCCCTTGCTTCTTAGGGCAGTTCTTGCTGATATGTCTAGTATCACCACACTGAAAGCATGCTCCCATCTTCATCTTTTTCTTTCTACAATCCTGGGCTATATGCCCCTCAATACCGCAGAAGTGGCATTTCCTTTTATCGCGTGACTTGTTATTATTGTTGTCGTTGTTCTCGCCTCCCTTCTGGAAGTCTTTCTTTTCGTTCTAAGACTCATCCGCCTTGACTTCTTCGTTATCACTCATACCTTTCCTATGTAACATGTTAAAAAGCCTCACGGAAACTATCTCCATCGTACGGAAAACCCTCTACGAAGCTAGAAAGAAGATTAGCCGTAGGTAAAAACTACTGAGACTACATATGGAGAAAAGAAAGGAAAAGAGATTCAAACAAGGAAACAAAGGATAGTGCTAATGGCTTTTGGGGAATAGCGTTTAAATAAAACAAGACTTTTCTTGAAAAATGCTTCTTTGTAAACGATTTTGAAAAGAGTTTTAGAAGGTTTTTTTTTTAAAAACTTTTGCCTAGTCTGGTAACCTTCTGCTCTGATACCAAATGTAACACCCCACCTCTGCTAGGGTCACTCACAAAGGGAATGCACTAGTTTCGGAGGAGCGTTATCGAGGTAAACAAACACAGAAATATTACAAGACAGAACATAAATAAAACAACGGAAGAATCAAAAGATAAATTTCATTACTTTCAAAAAGAGTCAAAACCTTTTACATCAAATAGCCATGGTCATTATTTTCCATTACAACAAATTTTGTCTTGCATAAATAAAGAAGCATAAACTTAAAACATCAAAAGTAGCTTAATTCCCCAAAGGTAGCAGAAATGCAGCCATAACATAGCTCAAGATCAAATTGTACATGAGCTGAACCGAAAGCAAGCGAAATCCAAGCTAAGTGCTAGAGTTTCCTCCCTGAGAACCTGGGGGGAAACGGAACAAAAAGAGGTGAAATAAAATAGGTCAGTCATAAAGACTGGTAAGTCCAAGTGACTTTCAACACAAAAACAGATAAAGGTAACATGACATGTATAAACTGAAAGTAAACATAAGGATGCTGTCAAGATTGGCAAGATAGACTAAGATAGCATGATAATTCAAGTCAGCATCACATATTCGAGGGTTGCTGCATCAACTGTACTAGAATCCCAAACCCATGTCTTATATTAATCATGAAATGATCCTTCGGCCCAATATCATGAAATGACCCATTTCTAGGTCCAATGAAACAATCCACTAGTCGATCGGCTCCCTACAAGTTCTAGCTCGTCATGTGTCTGTGTCATACGGCCCTATCACGAATGCAGTCACCTGTGCTAGGTCCACCATAGGGTGTATCAAGCCCTACGGTGCCAACCACCGACACGAATCAAGAATGCATAGATAAACCTACTAATGCCCAATGCTTGCTTTTTCAACTCCGGACCACGTGCATGACCATAGCCCGCCTGAACCTACGCTGGCGCACCAACACAGCCGTCGTTCTGGTCGCTTGCAATCAGCCCAGTAATCGTGCCCCACCCTGCCTAGTTCCAGGGTACCATGATACATCTAGTGGGTTACTGCTGAAATGGACCGCGTAACTAGGGCTTCCATCTAATAGGTTAAGTGTTGTCATTTAAATTCGTGACTTAACCCCTATCAGTCTAGCAAGTCAAGTTGGTTAAGTGTTGTCCTTCAAGTTCATGACTTAACCCTATGAATCATGTGTCAAGTTGGTTAAGTGTTGTCTTCCATGTTCATGACTTAACCCTATCATGTGGCATTAATTCATTAATGCACCCCCAACCTCTCACATCAGACCTGTTGTTGTGGTCTTTGGATATGACGGGCGGTTCCGGGCAGATTTACACCACAACTCAGTCTGACCTCGGGTTTCAAGCGCGATATGACCAACTACCCACGTTGGATCCTATTGTTTGCAGTAACTGGATTTGCCGGGTGGTTCCGGGCAGAATTACACTGCAAACTCAACCCAACCTCGAGTTGGCCATTTTCATGTTCATTCTAGTGTCATGTCCATGTTCAAGATTCACGTCAAGTTCGTGTCAAGCTTCAAGGCGAGTTTCATACCAAGTTTCCTATAATTACCAATTTTTCCCAACGTTACCCCATCTAAATATTAGGCTAACAATCTTAGCCTAATCTTCGTCCGCATGATTTTTGACCTATAATATTAGGCTAACAACTTAGCCTAATTTAACGTACGCAAAATTTGCATAAAGCGATTCATTAACATAAACATGACATAGGTGTAAACTTGGCATTCTCGGCATAGTCAATATGAACACCATAGGTGTGTACTTGCAAAATAATCAGCCTGAATATCATAGGTGTGAGTGGCAACATAGACTAAATCAACATACATATATGTGAATTTGCAACATAGACTAAATCAACTTACATATATGTGAACTTGCAAATCAATCACGAACATATGAATAAGTGTGAACTTGAAATATGACATAGGTTTAACATATACACATAAACATATAGATCTAACATTTGGTCACATATGTGATATGATTTCACAACCTAAAGCTTGCATAACATGATAAACTACACAACTTGTTATAACGGGTTATACTCCAAGTTCATATACATATGAATAGACTTATTCATTAATTCTAAATTCAACATGATAATAAAACCATAGGCATAGATCAATATCATTCAATTCCATATATAACATTGTAAACATTGTTCTATTATCAATTTATTTCCAAGGCATGACATAACTGAATAAATTGATTAAAACATCGCAGGCATAACATGATGAACGTGAAAAAGGCTTGAATAATAATCTAGATTCAAGAACACGGATAGATCTAAAATAGAAAATCCCAAAATTCCAAAATCAAGACAAATAAAGAAAATAGGTATTAATAGAAAATCAAGCTTAGATCCAATTTCATAGTCAAAATTCTAGGCAATAACCTCATGGTCATGAATCATAGGTGATTAGTCATAATTGTCCTTGTCATAGTCATAGGCAACAGTCTTATGTTCAAAGTCATAGGCGTAGGCATAGTCTTATGTTCGTAGTCATAGGCATAGGCATAGTCTTATATTCACAGTCATAGGCATAGTCTTATATTCATAGTCATAGGCATAGTCTTATATTCAGAGTCATTGGCATAGGCATAGTCTTATATTCATAGTCATAGGCATAGACATAGTCTTATGCCATTAACAATAGTTTCAACGTCATTGGAAATATTTCCAAAAGTCAAGATCCAAGAAGAAAACAAGAATAGATATGAATCATCAACTCCAATTTATAACATGCCCATATTAAGTTTATAGTTTTTATCTAAAAGTAATTGGAACTTACAGATCGTGGTCTAAGAAATTTAGATGCAGAAGTCAAGTCTAGAAATTTGTCGTAAAACGTTGCGGTGTCGCTGATCTATTCTCTTGAATTGTTGTAGAAGCGTTGATCTTTGATTTGAATCGAGTTTGAATGCTTAAGCTTTAATTTGGAGGCGGCGGCTATGGTTCAATAGGTAAATTAGCAGCATAGCAGTGTAAGAATGATTTGTATGAATTAGGCTAGGTCTTAAGATGTATTTATAGGGGTAGCAACTAGTTTAGGCCCTTAGATTAACCCTAGAATCAATCCGGACCATCAAAACACGTCTCAGGCTTCAAAAATGGGTTATGGGACAAAACAGGACGACCAGGTCGACCTGTAAGGGGGAGGTCGACCACATGGTCGACCTGGGGGGTAGGTCAACCCTAAGGTCGACCATATGGTCGACCTGACCCCCAGGTCGACCTACCTGGTCCTGTACTGCCTGAAATTTGCTGAATCTTTTACAGGCCATAACTTCTTCATCCGGACTCCGATTTTCGAAAACTCAGACTCATTTCCAAGTAAAATTTCGAGACGAATGCAATGGTGTAACCCGTTTCCCTTGATTCTTATTTTAAAATTTAATTCTGCTTTGATTTATAGTTTTAACATGTTATAAAAATTCGGGTCCTTAAAGGATTTCGTCCCCGAAATCTTCAAGTTAAGAAGAATGCATCCTATCATCCAATCAACCATCTACTCAACCATCATCCACTAGCAACCATTGTCCTTAAAAGATTTCTAATGCTATATGAACATATGCAGAAGGTGTGTGTATATTTTCCTTATCTAATGCAAATGATCAGGCCTGATTGATCTTCCTAATGCAAAATATGTTTTGTGTCATGAATCCAACATGTATGCAAATAGTCCTAGTCACATAAACACTATATGTGTGCACAAACATCCGTCCATATGCAACATCCACATGATAACACATTCAATTTCATCCATAAACAAGTATAAATACTCATGCATATGCAATATGAAAATGTGTCTGAGCCGATCTAGTGCCTAATGTGTGTTATGCAACCACGAGCAACCACTTGCAACCACTTGCAACCGTTTGCAAACATCAACCATAACATGTTTCAATCACATGTTTACATCCAAAAGGGTTCTGCCTAAGGTTCTCAAGATAGGATTGAGCAAGATAAAACAAAGCATCAGGGAGAAGAAGTTAAAGATGTACCCCTAGAAGGTCCTGCTTGCGGGGCTTGCCCTTGCTTCTTAGGGTAGTTCTTGCTGATATGTCCAGTATCACCGCACTGAAAGCATGATCCCATCTTCATCTTCTTCTTTCTACAATCCTGGGCTATATGCCCCTCAATACCGCAGAAGTGGCATTTCCTCTTATCGCGTGACTTGTTATTATTGTTGTCGTTGTTCTCGCCTCCTTTCTGGAAGTCTTTCTTCTTGTTATGAGACTCATCCGCCTTGACTTCTTCCTTATCACTCATACCTTTCCTATGTAACATGTTAACAAGCCTCACGAAAACTATCTCCATCGTACGGAAAACCCTCTACGAAGCTAGAAAGAAGATTAGCCGTAGGTAAAAACTACTACGACTACAGATGGAGAAAAGAAAGGAAAAGAGATTCAAACAAGGAAACAAAGGATAGAGCTAATGGATTTTGGGGAATAACGTTTAAATAAAACAAGACTTTTCTTGAAAAATGCTTCTTTGTAAATAGTTTTGAAAAGAGTTTTAGAAGGTTTTTTTAAAAAAAACTTTTTCCCGGTCTGGCAACCTTCTGCTCTGATACCAAATGTAACACCCCACCTCCGCTAGGGTCACCCACAAAGGGAATGCACAAGTTTCGGAGGAGCGTTATCGAGGTAAACAAACATAGAAATATTACAAGACAGCACATAAATAAAACAATGGAAGGATCAAAAGACAAATTTCATTACTTTCAAAAAGAGTCAAAACCTTTTACATCAAATAGCCATGGTCATTATTTTCCATTACAACAAATTTTGTCTTGCATAAATAAAGAAGCATAAACTTAAAACATCAAAAGTAGCTTAATTCCCCAAAGGTAGCAGAAATGCAGCCATAACATAGCTCAAGATCAAACTGCACATGAGCTGAACCGAAAGCAAGCGAAATCCAAGCTAAGTGCTAGAGTTTCCTCCCTGAGAACCTGGGGGGAAACGGAAGAAAAAGAGGCGAAAGAAAACGTGTCATTCATAAAGACTGGTAAGTCCAAGTGACTTTCAGCACAAAAACAGATAAAGGTAACATGACATGTATAAACTGGAAGTAAACATAAGGATGATGTCAAGATTGGTAAGATAGACCAAGATAGCATGATAATTCAAGTGTAAATCAAGTATAGCATCACATATTCGAGGGTTGCTGCATCAACTATACTAGAATCCCAAACCCATGTCTTATATTAATCATGAAATGATCCATCGGCCCAATATCATGAAATGACCCATTTCTAGGTCCAACGAAACGATCCACTAGTCAATCGACTCCCTACAAGTTCTAGCTCGTCATGTGTCTATGTCATACGACCATATCACGAATGTAGTCACCTGTGCTAGGTCCACCATATGGTGTATCAAGCCCTATGGTGCCAACCACCGACACGTATCAAGCATGCATAGATAAACCTACTAATGCCCAATGCTTGCTTTTTCAACTCCGGACCACGTGCACGACCATAGCCCGCCTGAACCTACACTGGCGCACCAACACAGCCATCATTCTGGTCGCTTGCAATCAGCCCAGTAATCGTGCCCCACCCTGCCTAGTTCCAGGGTACCATGATACATCTAGTGGGTTACTGCTGAAATGGACCGCGTAACTAGGGCTTCCATCCAATAGGTTAAGTGTTGTCATTTAAATTCGCGACTTAACCCCTATCAGTCTAGCAAGTCAAGTCGGTTAAGTGTTGTCCTTCATGTTCATGACTTAACCCTACGAATCATGTGTCAAGTTGGTTAAGTGTTGTCTTTCATGTTCATGACTTAACCCTATCATGTGGCATTAATTCATTAATGCACCTCCAACCTCTCACATCAGACCTGTTGTTGTGGTTTTTGGATATGTCGGGCGGTTCTGGGCAGATTTACACAACAACTCAGTCTGACCTCGGGTTTCAAGCGCGATATGACCAACTACCCACGTTGGATCCTATTGTTTGCAGTAACTGGATTTGCCGGGCGGTTCCGGGCAGAATTACACTGCAAACTCAACCCAACCTCGAGTTGGCCATTTTCATGTTCATTCTAGTGTCATGTCCATGTTCAAGATTCATGTCAAGTTCGTGTCAAGCTTCAAGGCGAGTTTCATACCAAGTTTCCTATAATTACCAATTTTTCCCAACGTTGCCCCGTCTAAATATTAGGCTAACAATCTTAGCCTAATCTTCGTCCGCATGATTTTTGACCTACAATATTAGGCTAACAACTTAGCCTAATTTAACGTACACAAAATTTGCATAAAGCGATTCATTAACATAAACATGACATAGGTGTAAACTTGGCATTCTCGGCATAGTCAATATGAACACCATAGGTGTGTACTTGCAAAATAATCAACCTGAACATCATAGGTGTGAGTTGCAACATAAACTAAATCAACATACATATATGTGAATTTGCAACATAGACTAAATCAACTTACATATATGTGAACTTGCAAATCAATCACGAACATATGAATAAGTGTGAACTTGAAATATGACATAGGTTTAACATATACACATAAACATGTAGATATAACATTTTGTCACATATGTGATATGATTTCACAACCTAAAACTTGCATAACATGATAAACTACACAACTTGTTATAACGGGTTATACTCCAAGTTCATATACATATGAATAGACTTATTCATTAATTCTCAATTCAACATGATAATAAAACCATAGGCATAGATCAATATCATTCAATTCCACATATAACATAATAAACACTGTTCTATTATTAATTTATTTCCAAGGCATGACATAACCAAATAAATTGATTAAAACATCGCAGGCATAACATTATGAACATGAAAAAGGTTTGAATAATAATCTAGATTCAAGAACACGGATATATCTAAAATAGAAAAATACCAAAATCAAAACAAATAAAGAAAATAGATCTGAATAGAAAATCAAGCTTAGATCCAATTTCATAGTCATAATTCTAGGTAATAACCTCATGGTCATGAATCATTGGTGATTAGTCATAATTGTCCGTGTCATAGTCATAGGCAACAGTCTTATGTTCAAAGTCATAGGCGTAGGCATAGTCTTATGTTCATAGTCATAGGCGTAGGCATAGTCTTATATTCACAGTCATAGGCATAGACATAGTCTTATATTGATAGTCATAGGCATAGGCATAGTCTTATATTCACAGTCATAGGCATAGTCATAGTCTTATATTCATGGTCATAGGCATAGACATAGTCTTATGCCATTAACAATAGTTTCAACATCATAGGCAATATTCCCAAAAGTCATGATCCAAGAAGAAAACAAGAATAGAAATGAATCATCAACTCCAATTTATAACATGCCCATATTAAGTTTATAGTTTTTATCTAAAAGTAACTGGAACTTACAGATCGTGGTCTAAGAAATTTAGATGCAGAAGTCAAGTCTAGAAATTTGTCATAGAACGTTGCAGTGTCGCTGATCTATTCTCTTGAATTGTTGTAGAAACGTTGATCTTTGATTTGAATCGAGTTTGAATGCTTAAGCTTTAATTTGGAGGCGGCGACCATGGTTCAAGAGGTAAATTAGCAGCATAGCAGTGTAAGAATGATTTGTATGAATTAAGCTAGGTCTTAGGATGTATTTATAGGGGTAGCAACTAGTTTAGGCCCTTAGATTAACCCTAGAATCAATCCGGACCTTCAAAACACGTCTCAGGCTTCAAAAATGGGTTTTGGGTCAAAACAGGCTGACCATGTCGACCTGTAGGGGGGTGGGTCGACCACATGGTCAACCCGAGGGATAGGTCAACCCTACGGTCGACCACATGGTCGACCTGACCCCCAGGTCGACCTGCCTGGTCCTGTGCTGCCTGAAATTTGCTGAATCTTCTACAAGCCATAACTTCTTCACCCGGACTCCGATTTTCGAAAACTCGGACTTGTTTCCAAGCAAATTTCGAGACGAACGCAATGGCGTAACCCGTTTCCTTGATTCTTATTTTAAAATTTAATTCTGCTTTTATTTATGGTTTTAACATGTTATAAAAATTCGGGTTACCAAATGTAACACCCCAAAATCAAGACAAATAAAGAAAATAGGTCTGAATAGAAAATCAAGCTTAGATCCAATTTCATAGTCATAATTCTAGGCAATAACCTCATGGCCATGAATCATAGGTTATTAGTCATAATTGTCCTTGTCATAGTCATAGGCAATAGTCTTATGTTCACAGTCATAGGCATAGGCATAGTCTTATGTTCACAGTCATAGGCATAGGCATAGTCTTATATTCACAGTCATATGCATAGGCATAGTCTTATATATATTCATACAGTACATTAAAAATGTAAATTTTAATGTTTCAACATTTATAGCCCAACCATGAATATCTTTGTAAATCTTATCTTTACGTTGAAACATACTTTGCATTAAAATATAACTTTTAATGTTTTCAACATTTCTATCTATACAATGTATATTTTACATAAATAATACTTTACATTAAAAATAGAATTTTTAATGTTTTCACATTTTTCTCAATACAATGAATTGCGTAACCCGTTTCCCTTTATTCTTATTTTAAAATTTAATTCTTCGTTGATTTATGGTTTTAACATGTTATAAAAATTCGGGTTGTTACAAAAATTGTTTTATATTGTATTGATTGATTTGTTGAGTGGTTTATGAATTCTGGTCGATACAAGAAGTACAACTATATCGAAAGGTGTTTCTAAACTCTTGAACAAAACAATTCGATATGGTATTGTTTTAATATGGGTAAATGATATAATTTTGCCCAAAAATTATTTTGATATAGAAGGAATAATTTCTGAATTATTATAAATGAATGTGTTGATTGTTATTACAATCAACTGGAATTGTGAAATATTGAAATGGTTATATAATGTGTATACAGATAATGTATACAAATGAGATAAACCAAGATTAAGTTCAAACCAGAATTGGAATTTAAATTCTGGGCGTTTAAAAGATTTTTCTAAAATATTATAAAGTAATATAACATTACTTTAAAGTATTTTTGAATAAGAATGATTTAAATGGATTTTTAAGTGATTAAGCACTAAAATCACTTCAGTGGCGAGAAAATAATTCTGATAATGGATCGCGACATTATCGGTTTTCATTTTCGAGTTTTCAAGTGATGGATTACTACCAAAATAGATGTATTAATGGAAATTGTTTGAGAAAAAATAGAGATGTTTTAGAAATTCAAATGTTTTGAATTAAGTTGATTATATATATGTATATAAATATATATGATTTCAAACTAATTTGAAATAAAACCCGGAAATTTGAATTCTGAAATTAAAATTTAACTTGTATAAGTTGAATAGATTGAAATGGTAAAAATGTATCAAACGAATTGAAATCTAACTTAAGTTAAACAAAATTGGATTGAATTAGAAATAATTCCAAATGAATATAAATAAAGAAAAATGTTGAGATTCGACATATTAATATGAATTCGACTTACGAATAAGCAAGTTGAATATATATTGGATGTTGTTAAGTGAAGTTGAATTGTGATAAATTTGGATTCAAGTATAATAAGTGGATTGACTTAAATAGAAATCAGATTTGAATTGATAGAATGGGAGTGAACTAATCAGAAGTTCATTAGAGAGTTTAAAACTGGAAGTTGGATTGATTTGAAACCAACTGGAAATGGATATATGTATGCTGAGCAGATATTGAATGGAAGCAAATGCAAGATATAGAATTATGACCGACAAAAAGGTACATGTTTAAAATATTACTTGGATTTGATGGTTTTATGAGCCTATGGGGCAAGCCGCTTGGCTTTTTGATTTTCTTTTGGATTGGAGAAGGCCTATAAAGGCGAGTTGTGGTTGTACCGATTGACCAGTGCAAAGGAGATGCTGGCGAAATTTTTCGAAAATTTAAAGAGTTAGAAAATTTTCAAGGAATTTTTGATAATTTAAAATCGAGTTGTTAGTTGTAACTGAAATAAGGAAACCAGAATTGTTAATAAAATTTCATGTGGAATAATGAAATTGATAAATGGATTTAAAATCAATTGGGATGGGTGTGGATATGCAAAGGAGCATATGGATAAAAGACAAGAAAGTGATGTTGGATTGTCCAAAAATGGTGGACAGATCATTTGGGAAGAACTATGAATGGTCAAGTATTGGTATGATAATTCGAAGGTCGGGTAAGAACTGGGTTATGAAGATATGGAATATAAGATTTCAACTAAGTAGGTTATGAGGAGTTAAAGTTATAGCATTTTTATTCCTTAGCAATTTCGAGGACGAAATTATTTTAAGGGGAAGGAATGTAACGACCCAGATTTTAAGCCGTTGAATTCTGAATATTTTTTTTTTTAAAATATTTTATTTGAATTATATATAGAAATTTATAAGGATTTTTTTAAATAAATGGATTTTAAATTATTTTGAATATCGTTTTAACTTAAAAATAGAAATGTTGGGTTTAAAATTTAAATTAGATTATTTTGAAGTTATATGTATATATTCAGATTAGATAGGAATTTTTATTTGTTTATTTTGAAATTGATTCGATTTAATTTCCAAATGATATAGGATTTTAACAAAAAAAATTATAAAATCCGAAATAGATTATTATTGTAAGATGTTTGGGACGTAGTTATAATTCAATTTATAGAATTTTCCTGTAATTTTTATTTTGAAAAATAAGTAAATTTTTATTTAAAGTATTTTACACCCTATATCAGCATTTCGGGGATACCACAATACAAGTTAACATGTCTATATTATTATATTTTTGAAATCATGGCACATCGCTCGACACGATCACACTTTTATTTTTTTTCTATAACAGCTCGATCATAAACGATATTTGGTGAACCATAAAAATCCATAGTTTGCAATGAAATAAATGTGGTATTTGAAAACAAATACCTACCTTCTGATCAGCGTATTATTGTTATGACCACACACGGCAGTTGGTTATTATTAATCGTTTGTTCTAAATTCATCATTTACCAGATTTGTGTAGTATAACTAAATTGGAAACTAGTAAAATATACGTTGAACTACTAAGATTCGTCATACCCAGTCAACACTACATTTGTAGAAATGAGTGAACCGATATATAAAAATATATATACACTACCTTACATTGTAAGCTTATGAACAGTGTGCACTCTAAGTTTTTTTACCCCGTGCACCCCAAGCTACCATGTTCCGTGCTTGCCTAGGTTTATATCCGTGTGTGCCAAGAAAAAACCCACTATATAAAATCAAATACAATCCCTAAATTCCCATCCCTAATTCATTCTTCCAGTCAATACGATTTAAATCCATCACTTTGATTTTCTTTTGAAAATTTTATAAATTCTTAGACTCAATGAAATCACTTTCTATTTATTTCTTTAAACTCTCCTAATCTCAGGCTTCGCACTGGTATGGTACTCGCTGGGCTCGATCGAAACTCTTTGGCGCACGGTCTTGAGAACAACCATCTAGGGCTTCAAATCGATTTCGATGTGAGACATCAGGGAAGAAGGCTGATTGCAGCATGGTGTTCAAGTGGTATGGGTGCATGGAGGGAGAGACTTTGGTCGCATTTGATGAATTTATCGTGATTTTTTCTGGTGACTGAGCGGGTTCTGCGATGTGGATGTCGGAGGGGGAGTGCGGATCTTGGTTGAATGGTGTAGGTGGTATTGCGAAGGGGAAGTTCAAGATGTGTTTGGTTGTTGAGATAGTTGAGCGTGGAAAGAGTTAGAGGGGGATGGCACGCACTGAAATGGTAAAGAAGCTACAGGCTCTGGCCTTATATAGCGTGAAGGAAGAAGGAAAATTTGTGGGGTTTAGGAATGGTGATAACATGGGTGAAGCAACAATTAACCAAGGAGAGAAGAAGTAATAGTATTAAAACGTTGGCTTAACAATGATTAACGTGATTTATGTAAATAAGAAGAAAATGGAAGGTTCACTTGAGATAGAACCCAGAGGACCATCGTCATAAAAAGTATTAGACAAGTGAACTAATTCCAAACAAATTCAAACTTGATCTTGTCTTTCCATTTACAGTAGTAGATTTGAGGATGTTCAAACTCGGTTGGATTGCAAATGATGGGCGGTGAAGATTTCAATAGTTGGACTGTCTTGATTAGCTCTTTTTGTGGAATGAGAGATGATGGATGAAGAGAACTGGAGACGGGTTTACTATGTGAAATAAAGAAAGAGAACGGAGAAATTGAAGCTGGCCGTATTGAGTTTCCTACTGGAGCATTTCGAAATCTTAACCGGGGAAGAACGAAACAATAGTGATTAAGAACCTCCTAAGAGATA
>JASFAX010007654.1:0-20966 GCA_030737875.1 Allium sativum | reverse complement strand
AATACGAATCCAATTCAATTCTGGACTTCTATAAAATACATGGTATAGTACATGAAAGAACTGCACCCTATTCACCTGAAATTAACGGTAAAGCTGAAAGAAAAAATAGGACTTTTACCGAATTAGTAGTTGCCATCCTACTAAATTCTGGTGCAGCAAAACATTGGTGGGGGGATATTTTATTGACTATATGCTATGTTCTGAATAGAATCCCCAAATCTAAGAATAAAATTTCACCTTATGAAATTTTAAAAAATCATACACCCAATGTCTCATACTTTAGAACTTAGGGTTGTTTAGCATATGTTCGCATTCCAGACCCTAAGAGAATAAAATTGGCAAGTAGAGCATATGAATGTGCATTTATAGGCTATGCTATTAATAGCAAAGCATACAGATTTTATGACCTAAATGCACATAACATAATTGAATCAAATGATGCCGATTTTTATGAAACTAAATTTCCTTTTAAATTAAGGAATAGTGGGGGCACTTCAAGTATGCCTATTAGAACAGAACTTAATGAAAATTCTGAAGCTGAACCTAGAAGAAGTAAAAGAGCTAGAACCATAAAAGATTTTGGTTCAGATTTTTGTGCCTTTACTATTGAGGAGGATCCCATAAACCTCCAAGAAGCCTTATCTTCCTTAGATGCCGATTTCTAGCAAGAGGCTATAAACAATGAGATGGATTCTTTAGAATCCAATAAGACTTGGCACTTGGTAGATTTACCCCCTGGTTGTAAATCTATAGGCTGTAAATGGGTACTTAAAAAGAAACTAAAACCCGATGGTACTATAGATAAATACAAAGCACGACTAGTAGCTAAAGGTTTTAAACAAAAAGAAAATATAGACTTCTTCGACACTTTTTCACCTGTAACTAGAATAACATCCATTCGGTTCTTAATTTCACTTGCCTCTATTCATAATTTGCTTATACACCAAATGGATGTTAAAACAGCTTTTTTAAACGGTGAATTAGACGAAGAAATTTATGTGGACCAGCCTGAAGGATTTGTAGTACATGGTCAAGAACATAAAGTATGTAAATTAGATAAATCATTATATGGTTTAAAACAAGCACATAAACAATGGCATGAAAAATTTGATAACTTAATCAATTCAAATAGTTTTAAAGTTAATGAAAGTGACAAATGCATATTGTTTCAAAAAAAGTGACAAATGCATATATTACAAATCTGAGAATGACATTTGCACTATTATATGTCTTTATGTTGATGACCTTCTCATCTTTGGGTCAAATATTCATGCTATAAACTCAGTCAAATCCTTATTAAGTGCCAACTTTGATATGAAAGATCTAGTTGAGGCGAGTGTAATCCTTGGTATTAAGATTACTAGGTCAGAAAAGGGAATTTCTTTGGATCAATCTCACTACTTTGAGAAGATACTAAAGAAATATAATTACTTTGACTGTAAACCTGCAAGTACACCATATGATCACAGTGTTAAGTTATTTAAGAACACTGGTGAAGGTGTAAGACAGTCTGATTATGCGAGCATCATTGGCAGCCTTCGGTATGCCACTGATTGTACTAGACCCGACATTGACTATGTCGTGGGATTATTGTGCAGGTTTACCAGTAGACCTAGTATAGAGCACTGGCATGCTATTGAAAGGGTTATGAGATACCTTAAAAGAACTATGAACCTTGGATTACATTATGAAAGGTTTCCAGCTGTACTTGAAGGATATTCTGATGCAGATTGGAATACCTTATCTGATGATTCTAAAGCGACCAGTGGCTACATATTTAGCATCGCTGGAGGAGCTGTTTCTTGGAAATCCAAGAAACAGACTATTTTGGCTCAATCTACTATGGAGTCTGAGATGATAGCACTAGCTACAGCTAGTGAAGAGGCAGAATATTTGAGAAATCTGCTAGCTGAGATTCCCTTATGGGAAAAACCGATACCAGCAGTGTTGATACATTGCGATAGTACCGCGGCTATTGCAAAAGTTCAGAATCGTTACTATAACGGTAAGAGACGACAAATACGTCGTAAGCACAGCACTGTTAGAGAACTACTTTCCATAGGTACCATTAGAGTGGATTACGTACGTAGTGAAGAAAATTTGGTAGATCCTTTGACGAAAGGACTGCCAAGAGAGAAAGTCCATAATTCTTCTAAAAGAATGGGACTATTGCCCTTAGATTGTTGAGTCACGCACAATGGTAACCTGACCTAAATGACTGGAGATCCCAAGAACTAGGTTCAATGGGTAATAACAAGTTGTGTAGTGATAGGAGTTGAACATGCTATTTAATAAACCAAGAAGCATGTATTCCTGAAGTGCTTAGAGGATGAGTTAATAGAAACTCTTAATGAGATCTATACTCTATTTGGAGTGGAGTACCTACCTTCAGGAGTGCTCTTGATAGACTCACCTTTGTGAATGTGGAAATGTGGCCGTTTCCTATGGAGTTTTGGGCAAAACTTCTAGAGCATTCACTAAACTGGGATAGACGTGCAGGGCCATAAATGCACGGGTTTATCTGATTGCACTATAGAAAAGGTTGTGTGTGGTTTGATGTCAGGAATAGAGTTCAAGACTACGTGTCACTCTAGTAAAAACTGAATCTTACTCACTATGCAAAGGTTCAAGTCCTTGGACACCTTTGTTTATGCACAATCTTATGTTTTTAAGAAACTTCTCGAAAATATTTTTTAAAATTCAAGTGGGGGATTGTTGGAAATGTTTTACAAGCATTATGTGAATTATTAAAAATGATTGAATAAGTGTATGAATGGCTCCTATGTTTGAGTAGTCCCACATCATGGGATTATATGGAAGAGGCAAGGATTTATACTTGTTTCTAAGAAGTCATGTTGGGGCCTTGGGCTCCCAATACATGCTTTGTTGTGAGGAGGGAGACCATGCATCATGACCACCACACACACGCGCGCGACCGACCGACTCGACTCGACCCGGCCCGGTTCGGTTCGGGCTCGGGCTTGGGCTTTGTGGTGTAGACACTTATATTTTTGGACCATAAAACTTAGTTGTTTTCGAACCCTTTTTTTATGGAAAATTTTTTTGCGCACCGATATTTATTCTGCAACGGAAAAGTTTTGCAATGGTAAAATAATTAATCCCCTCGAAATTTTAGCAGATTCGATATTTCTCCCAAAACCTAATTCTCGTTCTATACATAATTTTTATCTGAGACGAGAAAAGACACCGAATTTTATATTCTCTTCTTCTCAGCCGCCATTACAATTTCTCAGAAATTTCGAGCAGTACTTGTCCCGAAAATGCAAATCTGCACCGGTTTGTTTGTGCAAGCAAATCAGTTAGTATTTTAGAGGCTGTTTTATCCTAGAGGCGGCGGCGAAGGAACGAATTGGTTTGCACCTCTAACCAAATCGCCGAATCGTCTTCAAGAAAGCGACCTAGTCCGCGACTCAGCCATTGTTTTCCAACAATTTGAAGACGTACTGAAACAATGGCCTCGAACTCAACCATGGACGATTCTGCTCCTCCCTCTGCTTTCCACAGCCCTCTCGTGACTGCTGCTCCTTTCAAGTTCGAAGGTTTGCATTTCAAGCGCTGGCGTCAGAAGATGGAGTTCTTCCTCACGATCAGGAAGGTGGTCGCTGCTCTGACTGCTGAAAAACCGCAGCTACCAGACAAGCCTGACGAGACTGATGCAGCAAAGATGGCATCATGGACTGAACACTCAAAACAACTGCAGACCTGGACTGAACAGAATTACTTATGCAATAATTTCATACTGAATGGACTGAGCGATGATCTGTATGATTATTATAACTCAGATGAAAAGACGGCAAAGGAGATCTGGGAAGCACTAAAGAAGAAATATGACACAGAGGAGGCAGGGGCAAAGAAATATGATGTAAGTCGCTACCTAAAGTATCAGATGACCGATGATAGATCGGTAGAGATGCAGTCTCATGAGCTTCAGAAAATATCTCATGAGATCATCTCCGAAGGTATGGTCTTGGAAGAACAATTTCAAATTGCTGTTATCATTGACAAATTACCCCCTAGCTGGAAAGATTTTAAAAACACTTTGCGACATAAGACTAAGGAATTTTCCTTAGAGAGCTTGATTACACGCCTCCGTATTGAGGAGGAAGCACGCAAGCAAGACCAGAAAGAAGAGGAGCTGATTGTCAATAACAACAACACTAAGAAGACCACTCCCGCTGTTCTGAAACCAAATCAGAAATCATTTAAGAATCAGAACAGGCGCAACAAACAGAATGGGAATCCGGAAGGAAACCCAAAAGGACAGCAAAAACCAGCCAAAAAGAATGACTCTGGACAGTTGTTTCTATGTTACAACTGAGGAAAACCAGGTCATATGGCACGAAAGTGTCAGAACAGGCCAAGCCCTGCACCGCAGGCTAACCTGACTGAGGAGCCTCTTATGGCTATGGTTACTGAGATTCACCTTGTTGGTGGATCAGAGGGCTGGTGGGTAGATACTGGTGCTTCACGCCATGTCTGCTATGATCGTGCCTTGTTCTCTACATACACGGCTGCTGAAAATCAGAAAGTGTTATTTGGAGATTCTCACACCACTAAAGTTGCAGGGATTGGCAATGTGGAACTCAAGTTCACCTCTGGAAAGACTGTAATTTTGAAAGATGTTATGCACACTCCAGAGATTAGAAAGAATCTGGTCTCTGGCTTTCTCCTTAATAAGGCTGGTTTTACTCAAGTAATTGGGGCTGATTTGTATACTCTTACTTATAAGGGAGCTTTTGTGGGAAAGGGGTATTCTTGTAAAGGTATGTTTAAACTGAATGTTGAATCTAATAAAGTGACTTCTTCTGCTTATATGCAGTGTGATTTTAATATTTGGCATTCTAGATTGTGTCATGTTAATAAACGAATAATTCAAAACATGAGCACCCTAGATATGATTCCTAAAATGACAGAATCTGAATCTGATAAATGTGAATTCTGTACACAAGCAAAAATAACAAAGAAACCTCACAAATCTGTTGATAGAGTTTCTGAACCCTTAGATTTGATTCATTCTGACATATGTGAACTTGATGGCACCTTGACTAGACATGGACATCATTACTTTATCACTTTTATCGATGATTGTTCTGACTTCACATATGTTTATCTTATGAAAAATAAAAGTGATGCTTTTGACATGTTTAAGACATTCAAAACTGAAATTGAGAATCAAACAAATAGGAAAATCAAGAGATTACATAGTGACAGAGGAACAGAATACAAATCCAATTCAATTCTGGACTTCTATAAAATACATGGTATAGTACATGAAAGAACTGCACCCTATTCACCTGAAATGAACGGTAAAGCTGAAAGAAAAAATAGGACTTTTACCGAATTAGTAGTTGCCATCCTACTAAATTCTGGTGCAGCAAAACATTGGTGGGGGGATATTTTATTGACTGTATGCTATGTTCTGAATAGAATCCCCAAATCTAAGAATAAAATTTCACCTTATGAATTTTTAAAAAATCATACACCCAATGTCTCATACTTTAGAACTTGGGGTTGTTTAGCATATGTTCGCATTCCAGACCCTAAGAGAATAAAATTGGCAAGTAGAGCATATGAATGTGCATTTATAGGCTATGCTATTAATAGCAAAGCATACAGATTTTATGACCTAAATGCACATAACATAATTGAATCAAATGATGCCGATTTTTATGAAACTAAATTTCCTTTTAAATTAAGGAATAGTGGGGGCACTTCAAGTATGCCTATTAGAACAGAACTTAATGAAAATTCTGAAGCTGAACCTAGAAGAAGTAAAAGAGCTAGAACCATAAAAGATTTTGGTTCAGATTTTTGTGCCTTTACTATTAAGGAGGATCCCATAAACCTCCAAGAAGCCTTATCTTCCTTAGATGCCGATTTCTGGCAAGAGGCTATTAACGATGAGATGGATTCTTTAGAATCCAATAAGACTTGGCACTTGGTAGATTTACCCCCTGGTTGTAAATCTATAGGCTGTAAATGGGTACTTAAAAAGAAACTAAAACCCGATGGTACTATAAATAAATACAAAGCACGACTAGTAGCTAAAGGTTTTAAACAAAAAGAAAATATAGACTTCTTCGACACTTTTTCACCTGTAACTAGAATAACATCCATTCGGGTCTTAATTTCACTTTCCTCTATTCATAATTTGCTTATACACCAAATGGATGTTAAAACAGCTTTTTTAAACGGTGAATTAGACGAAGAAATTTATATGGACCATCCTGAAGGATTTGTAGTACATGGTCAAGAACATAAAGTATGTAAATTAGATAAATCATTATATGGTTTAAAACAAGCACCTAAACAATGGCATGAAAAATTTGATAACTTAATCATTTCAAATGGTTTTAAAGTTAATGAAAGTGACAAATGCATATATTACAAATCTGAGAATGACATTTGCACTATTATATGTCTTTATGTTGATGACCTTCTCATCTTTGGGTCAAATATTCATGCCATAAACTCAGTCAAATCCTTATTAAGTGCCAACTTTGATATGAAAGATCTAGGTGAGGCGAGTGTAATCCTTGGTATTAAGATTACTAGGTCAGAAAAGGGAATTTCTTTGGATCAATCTCACTACTTTGAGAAGATACTAAAGAAATATAATTACTTTGACTGTAAACCTGCAAGTACACCATATGATCACAGTGTTAAGTTATTTAAGAACACTGGTGAAGGTGTAAGACAGTCTGATTATGCGAGCATCATTGGCAGCCTTCGGTATGCCACTGATTGTACTAGACCCGACATTGACTATGTCGTGGGATTATTGTGCAGGTTTACCAGTAGACCTAGTATAGAGCACTGGCATGCTATTGAAAGTGTTACGAGATACCTTAAAAGAACTATGAAACTTGGATTACATTATGAAAGGTTTCCAGCTGTACTTGAAGGATATTCTGATGCAGACTGGAATACCTTATCTGATGGTTCTAAAGCGACCAATGGCTACATATTTAGCATCGCTGGATGAGCTGTTTCTTGGAAATCCAAGAAACAGACTATTTTGGCTCAGTCTACTATGGAGTCTGAGATGATAGCACTAGCTACAGCTAGTGAAGAGGCAGAATATTTGAGAAATCTGCTAGCTGAGATTCCCTTATGGGAAAACCGATACCAGCAGTGTTGATACATTGCGATAGTACCGCGGCTATTGCAAAAGTTCAGAACCGTTACGATAACGGTAAGAGACGAAAAATACGTCGTAAGCACAGCACTGTTATAGAACTACTTTCCACAGGTACCGTTAGAGTGGATTACGTACGTAGTGAAGAAAATTTGGCAGATCCTTTGAAGAAAGGACTGCCAAGAGAGAAAGTCCATAATTCTTCTAAAAGAATGGGACTATTGCCCTTAGATTGTTGAGTCACGCACAATGGTAACCCGACCTAAATGACTGGAGATCCCAAGAACTAGGTTCAATGGGTAATAACAAGTTGTGTTGTGATAGGAGTTGAACATGCGATTTAATAAACCAAGAAGCATGTATTCCTGAAGTGATTAGAGGATGAGTTAATAGAAACTCTTAATGAGATCTATACTCTATTTGGAGTGGAGTACCTACCTTCAGGAGTGCTCTTGATAGACTCACCTTTGTGAATGTGGAAATGTGGCCATTTCCTATGGAGTTTTGGGCAAAACTTCTAGAGCATTCACTAAACTGGGAAAGACGTGCAGGGCCATAAATGCACGGGCTTATCTGATTGCACTATAGAAAAGGTTGTGTGTGGTTTGATGTCAGGAATAGAGTTCAAGACTACGTGTCACTCTAGTAAAAACTGAATCTTACTCACTATGCAAAGGTTCAAGTCCTTGGACACCTTTGTTTATGCACAATCTTATGTTTTTAAGAAACTTCTCGAAAATATTTTTAAAAATTCAAGTGGGGGATTGTTGGAAATGTTTTACAAACGTTATGTGAATTATTAAAATGATTGAATAAGTGTATGAATGGCTCCTATGTTTGAGTAGTCCCACATCATGGGATTATATGGAAGAGGCAAGGATTTATACTTGTTTCTAAGAAGTCATGTTGGGCCTAGGGCTCCCAATACATGCTTTGTTGTAAGGAGGGAGACCATGCATCATGACCACCACACACACGCGCGCGACCGACCGACTCGACTCGACCCGGCCCGCCCGGTTCGGTTCGGGCTCGGGCTTGGGCTTTGTGGTGTAGACACTTATATTTTTGGACCATAAAACTTAGTTGTTTCGAACCGTTTTTTTATGGAAATTTTTTTGCGCACCGATATTTATTCTGCAACGGAAAAGTTTTGCAACGGTAAAATAATTAATCCCCCCGAAATTTTAGCAGATCCGATATTTTCTCCCAAAACCTAATTCTCGTTCTATATATAATTTTTATCTGAGACGAGAAAAGACACCGAATTTTATATTCTCTTCTTCTCAGCCGCCATTACAATTTCTAAGAAATTTCGAGCAGTACTTTTCCCGAAAGTGCAAATCTGCACAAGTTTGTTTGTGCAAGCAAATCAGTTCTATTTTAGAGGCTGTTTTATCCTAGAGGCGGCGGCGAAGGAACGAATTGGTTTGCACCTCTGACCAAATCGCCGAATCGTCTTCAAGAAAGCGACCTAGTCCGCGACTCAGCCATTGTTTTCCAACAATTTGAAGACGTACTGAAACAATGGCCTTGAACTCAACCATGGACGATTATGCTCCTCACTCTGCTTTCCACAGCCCTCTCGTGACTGCTTCTCCTTTCAAGTTCGAAGGTTTGCATTTCAAGCGCTGGAGTTAGAAGATGGAGATCTTCCTCACGATCAGGAAGGTGGTCGCTGCTCTGACTGCTGACAAACCGCAGCTACCAGACAAGCCTGACGAGACAGATGCAGCAAAGATGGCATCATGGACTGAACACTCAAAACAACTGCAGACCTGTACTGAACAGGATTACTAATGCAAGAATTTCATACTGAATGGACTGAGCGATGATCTGTATGATTATTATAACTCAGATGAAAAGACGGCAAAGGAGATCTGGGAAGCACTAAAGAAGAAATATGACACAGAAGAGGCAGGGGCAAAGAAATACGCTGTAAGTCGCTACCTAAAGTATCAGATGACTGATGATAGATCGGTAGAGATGCAGTCTCATGAGCTTCAGAAAATATCTCATGAGATCATCTCCGAAGGTATGGTCTTGGACGAACAATTTCAAATTGTTGTTATCGTTGACAAATTACCCCCTAGCTGGAAAGATTTTAAAAACACTTTGCGACATAAGACTAAGGAATTTTCCTTAGAGAGCTTGATTACACACCTCCGTATTAAGGAGGAAGCACGCAAGCAAGACCAGAAAGAAGAGGTGCTGATTGTCAATAACAACAGCACTAAGAAGACCACTCCCGCGTTCTGAAACCAAATCAGAAATCATTTAAGAATCAGAACAGGCGCAACAAACAGAATGGGAATCCGCAAGGAAACCCAAAAGGACAGCAGAAACCAGCCCAAAAGAATGACTCTGGATAGTTGTTTCTATGTTACAACTGTGGAAAACCAGGTCATATGGCACGAAAGTGTCGGAACAGGCCAAGCTCTGCACCGCAGGCTAACCTGACTGAGGAGCCTCTTACGGCTATGGTTACTGAGATTCACCTTGTTGGTGGATCAGAGGGCTGGTGGGTAGATACTGGTGCTTCACGCCATGTCTGTTATGATCATGCCTTGTTCTCTACATACATGGCTGCTGAAAATCAGAAAGTGTTGTTGGGAGATTCTCACACCACTAAAGTTGCAGGGATTGGCAATGTGGAACTCAAGTTCACCTCTGGAAAGACTGTAATTTTGAAAGATGTTATGCACACTCCAGAGATTAGAAAGAATCTGGTCTCTGGCTTTCTCCTTAATAAGGCTGGTTTTACTCAAGTAATTGGGGATGATTTGTATACTCTTACTTATAAGGGAGCTTTTGTGGGAAAGGGGTATGCTTGTGAGGGTATGTTTAACTGAATGTTGAATCTAATAAAGTGACTTCTTCTGCTTATATGCTGTGTGATTTTAATATTTGGCATTCTAGATTGTGTCATGTTAATAAACGAATAATTCAAAACATGAGCACCCTAGATATGATTCCTAAAATGACAGAATTTGAATCTGATAAATGTGAATTCTGTACACAAGCAAAAATAACAAAGAAACCTCACAAATCTGTTGATAGAGTTTCTGAACCCTTAGATTTGATTCATTCTGACATATGTGAACTTGATGGCACCTTGACTAGACATGGACATCGTTACTTTATCACTTTTATCGATGATTGTTCTGACTTCACATATGTTTATCTTATGAAAAATAAAAGTGATGCTTTTGACATGTTTAAAACATTCAAAACTGAAATTGAGAATCAAACAAATAGGAAAATCAAGAGATCACATAGTGACAGAGGAACAGAATACGAATCCAATTCAATTCTGGACTTCTATAAAATACATGGTATAGTACATGAAAGAACTGCACCCTATTCACCTGAAATGAACAGTAAAGCTGAAAGAAAAAATAGGACTTTTACCGAATTAGTAGTTGCCATCCTACTAAATTCTGGTGCAGCAAAACATTGGTGGGGGGATATTTTATTGACTGTATGCTATGTTCTGAATAGAATCCCCAAATCTAAGAATAAAATTTCACCTTATGAAATTTTAAAAAATCATACACCCAATGTCTCATACTTTAGAACTTGGGGTTGTTTAGCATATGTTCGCATTCCAGACCCTAAGAGAATAAAATTGGCAAGTAGAGCATATGAATGTGCATTTATAGGCTATGCTATTAATAGCAAAGCATACAGATTTTATGACCTAAATGCACATAACATAATTGAATCGAATGATGCCGATTTTTATGAAACTAAATTTCCTTTTTAATTAAGGAATAGTGGGGGCACTTCAAGTATGCCTATTAGAACAAAACTTAATGAAAATTATGAAGCTGAACCTAGAAGAAGTATAAGAGCTAGAACCATAAAAGATTTTGGTTCAGATTTTTGTGCCTTTACTATTGAGGAGGATCCCATAAACCTCCAAGAAGCCTTATCTTCCTTAGATGTCGATTTCTGGCAAGAGGCTATAAACGATGAGATGGATTCTTTAGAATCCAATAAGACTTGACACTTGGTAGATTTACCCCCTGGTTGTAAATCTATAGGCTGTAAATGGGTACTTAAAAAGAAACTAAAACTCGATGGTACTATAGATAAATACAAAGCACGACTAGTAGCTAAAGGTTTTAAACAAAAAGAAAATATAGACTTCTTCGACACTTTTTCACCTGTAACTAGAATAACATCCATTCGGGTCTTAATTTCACTTGCCTCTATTCATAATTTGCTTATACACCAAATGGATGTTAAAACAGCTTTTTTAAACGGTGAATTAGACGAAGAAATTTATATGGACCAGCCTGAAGGATTTGTAGTACATGGTCAAGAACATAAAGTATGTAAATTAGATAAATCATTATATGGTTTAAAACAAGCACCTAAACAATGGCATGAAAAATTTGATAACTTAATCATTTCAAATGGTTTTAAAGTTAATGAAAGTGACAAATGCATATATTACAAATCTGAGAATGACATTTGCACTATTATATGTCTTTATGTTGATGACCTTCTCATCTTTGGGTCAAATATTCATGCCATAAGCTCAGTCAAATCCTTATTAAGTGCCAACTTTGATATGAAAGATCTAGGTGAGGCGAGTGTAATCCTTGGTATTAAGATTACTAGGTCAGAAAAGGGAATTTCTTTGGATCAATCTCACTACTTTGAGAAGATACTAAAGAAATATAATTACTTTGACTGTAAACCTGCAAGTACACCATATGATCATAGTGTTAAGTTATTTAAGAACACTGGTGAAGGTGTAAGACAGTCTGATTATGCGAGCATCATTGGCAGCCTTCGGTACGCCACTGATTGTACTAGACCCGACATTGCCTATGTCGTGGGATTATTGTGCAGGTTTACCAGTAGACCTAGTATAGAGCATTGGCATGCTATTGAAAGGGTTATGAGATACCTTAAAAGAACTATGAACCTTGGATTACATTATGAAAGGTTTCCAGCTGTACTTGAAGGATATTCTGATGCAGACTAGAATACCTTATCTGATGATTCTAAAGCGACCAGTGGCTACATATTTAGCATCGCTGGAGGAGCTGTTTCTTGGAAATCCAAGAAACAGACTATTTTGGCTCAGTCTACTATGGAGTGTGAGATGATAGCACTAGCTACAGCTAGTGAAGAGGCAGAATATTTGAGAAATCTGCTAGCTGAGATTCCCTTATGGGAAAAACCGATACCAGCAGTGTTGATACATTGCGATAGTACCGCGGCTATTGCAAAAGTTCAGAACCGTTACTATAACGGTAAGAGACGAAAAATACGTCGTAAGAACAACACTGTTAGAGAACTACTTTCCACAGGTACCATTAGAGTGGATTACGTACGTAGTGAAGAAAATTTGGCAGATCCTTTGACGAAAGGACTGCCAAGAGAGAAAGTCCATAATTCTTCTAAAAGAATGGGACTATTGCCCTTAGATTGTTGAGTCACGCACAATGGTAACCCGACCTAAATGACTGGAGATCCCAAGAACTAGGTTCAATGGATAATAACAAGTTGTGTAGTGATAGGAGTTGAACATGCTATTTAATAAACCAAGAAGCATGTATTCCTGAAGTGATTAGAGGATGAGTTAATAGAAACTCTTAATGAGATCTATACTCTATTTGGAGTGGAGTACATACCTTCAGGAGTGCTCTTGATAGACTCACCTTTGCGAATGTGGAAATGTGGCCGTTTCCTATGGAGTTTTGGGCAAAACTTCTAGAGCATTCACTAAACTGGGATAGACGTGCAGGGCCATAAATGCACGGGCTTATCTAATTGCACTATAGAAAAGGTTGTGTGTGGTTTGATGTCAGGAATAGAGTTCAAGACTACGTGTCACTCTAGTAAAAACTGAATCTTACTCACTATGCAAAGGTTCAAGTCGTTGGACACCTTTGTTTATGCACAATCTTATGTTTTTAAGAAACTGCTCGAAAATATTTTTAAAAATTCAAGTGGGGGATTGTTGGAAATGTTTTACAAACATTATGTGAATTATTAAAAATGATTGAATAAGTGTATGAATGGCTCCTATGTTTGAGTAGTCCCACATCATGGGATTATATGGAAGAGGCAAGGATTTATACTTGTTTCTAAGAAGTCATGTTGGGGCCTTGGGCTCCCAATACGTGCTTTGTTGTGAGGAGGGAGACCATGCATCATGACCACCACACACGCGCGCGCGACCGACCGACTCGACCCGGCCCAGCCCGGCCCAGTTCGGTTCGGGCTTGGGATTTGTGATGTATACTTTTTTTATGGAAAATTATTTTGTGCACCGATATTTATTCTGCAACGGAAAAGTTTTGCAACGGTAAAATAATTAATCCCCTCGAAATTTTAGCAGATCCGATATTTTCTCCCAAAACCTAATTCTCGTTCTATATATAATTTTTATCTGAGACGAGAAAAGACACCGAATTTTATATTCTCTTCTTCTCAGCCGCCATTACAATTTCTACGAAATTTCGAGCAGTACTTTTCCCGAAAGTGCAAATCTGCACTGGTTTGTTTGTGCAAGAAAATCAGTTAATATTTTAAAGGCTGTTTTATCCTAGAGGCGGCGGCGAAGGAACGAATTGGTTTGCACCTCTGACCAAATCGCTGAATCGTCTTCAAGAAAGCGACCTAGTCCGCGACTCAGCCATTGTTTTCCAACAATGTTATAAGAGGTTGTTAAATATTTTTCATGTGTACTACATATGCGCTCACCAGTCTTCCTCGTTTTTGCTTTAAACCTTTCTTCTTATTTATTGATTACATTGAAATTTGTCAAACAACTGTTATTGGAGTTCCTTTCCTTTGCTTTTTTTAACGCACAGTAGTTTTTCACAATGGCGCATGCCTTCATTGCAGCTGTTGGTAAATTCAATGCATGCACCAGCGTGCTCTGATTAAATATGTTAAAGTCATGTGTAAATGATTTATATTTATCAGTTTCCATGTGCTACTTGTGATATTTTATCAGTTTCCATGTGCTACTTATGATATTTAGAATCTTCAAATTTCAATAGAGTATAAAATTGAATGAAATTCAATCTTTCATAATAATAGTTCATATATTGCATGATGATTTAAAGCTATTTGACAAATTTATTAATCTGCTGAAAATAGATATATTTATGATACTAATTTCTGACTTTTCATAATTTCATTTTATTATAGTGAAACCAGAAGAAAAAGAAAATCTCTCCTTTCCTTTCATTGCTTTACTAATAATAGAGATGACTAATAATGGTAATGTTGGCGTCATTTTTTGGATACACTTATTTTAATTACTTCATAAGTTGGTAATAAATTATTTGCTTTTAGTTCAATGTAATAGTAGAAGTATAATGGTAAGAAACATAAGTCTTCTCCAACTCCTATTTTCTAAACCCTCATTTGCATTTCATATTAAGTCACAAACTTATATTTAAATAAGTTCGTGGGAAGAAAGAGAGTTAACGAGAAGAGAGAGAAACTGCAATGATTATTTGAAAACAAAACTGGATATGAACTTAGAGACACAAAGCCTTGACCGTTTGGATTTTTTTTTGATATGCTTCACTATTCACTACACATACTTTTCCCAACACGTGAATTCGTATTATATACAACTACTGCTTTCTGTTCAAAGTTTTACTAACCTTTCTCATATATGAGCTTTGATTTTATGCTTCATTGTATCAATATTAATCGACAGATGGTCTGCCTCCTTTGGTTTATATTCTTGGCAGCAACTCGGTGAGGTTAGTTGGATTAAGTTCTCCTTTTTTCATTGCTTTCATAACTTAGAAGTGCCCGATTGTCCTATCTTGCAGCGTATAAAATATTCGTGATATTTGTATATAAATAATGAGTCAAATATTTTGTTTACACTGAATACATACATACAAACTTTTTTGTTCGTGATCTTCTTAACTAGAGCTAACTAATGCCCATACCGCATATGATGCTGTTAGCAAACATTGTACACAAGTAAATTACAAATATTAAGCAAGGTTCCAACTTCCGTCCGGCACGCCGGAATCCCGGTTGTTCCGTTCCGGTTCCGGCGTGGACCGGAACGGAATAAGACAATATTTTCGTTTCGGATCTAGAGGCCAGGAGGAAAAAAAACCTTAAATTTTGGAGCAGCTGGACGCTGAAGGAGAGATCTCAGTTTTAGCGTGTTCATCGGCGGCTAAAATTGAAGTCATCTCTGAGCGAAGGCAGCGTGGTTCTTCATTATCGGTTTGCTCAAGCGAAGGCAGCGTGATAATTGAGTGAGGAGAAAGGTAAAGTTGCTTGAGCCACTCATAAAAATGGGCTGTAAACTTCTGTGATTATTAATTATAGTTAAATATTGATGGGCTTTAACGTTTTGTAACCGGTTAGGTAATTATGGGCTGTATAATTTCGTAATTATTAGCGGTAGAAATTTGTTTGCTGCTATGGAGTGTACAATCTATAAATATTTGAAAGGCAATTATTCTTTATTATCACCAAGTAAAACAAACTTACATCAACCAATTTACAAGACACAACTCACTATACAATCTATCTATACTGCACAGTATTAAGAAAAAAAACTATAAGAAACAGAAAAAAACAGCATAAAAAAACTTAACACTGCAGTAGACTACCTCACAAAACTGCAATCGACCAGAAACAATTACCAGTACCAATCTTCATCATCCTCTCATGTCTTCAAATTCCAACCTTCAAGCCCAGAAACACCATAAACAAACAAGAGACGGTCAACACCAGAAACAACTACCAGTACCCGAAACAACTACCAGAAACACCATGAACAAACAAGAGACAGTTAACCTTCAAGCCCAGAAAATAACTACTTTCATATTTCACCAATACTGCGGGTTTTCTTGGCGCGACTCTTATTAGATTTTGATTGACTACTACAAGGAAGTACATCCTCAATATCATATTCTATTCCTTCATCTAAATCCTCAGCATTCTTCTTAGCCTTCTGACCTTTCTTTTTCTTACCCTTATTCTTTAAAGAAGATTTAACTGGAGGCTCATTATCATCAGTATCATCCCAAAATTTACCAGCAGGCTTAGATGTAGATGCCAAACCACTCTGAGTTGATAAGGAAGGTGGAGGAGGAGGAGGCAGAATAAAATGATCAGGAGGTCGTAATTGAGAATAAGGAGATGCTGAAAGCACAACAGGAACTGAAAGCGAAGAAACTGCAACATTACTAGCAGTATTACTACTGATAGTATTGCTAACAGTTTGTGAAGTCAAGCTCTGCTTCCCACTGGAATGTGTTGCTCCTGTTATAGCTGAATTATTGGCTAGAGCAGACGAACTAAGGCTAAAAGAGGAAGAACAAGACTTAGAGACAGCAGCAGCTGAATTCGAAACAGCAGTTGAACCTGAAGATGAACTGTTAGCAGCAAAAGATGCATCCCCAAACACAGTACCTTCAAATAAGTTTCCAATTAAAGAATCTTCCTCAGACTCTACCAAAGCTTTTTCCTGTTCTGATTTTCCTTTAGTATTAGAAGCTTCACATTTCAGACCATTTATCTCATTACGATCAGAAGTTTCCACATTTGAATCATCTAAACCTCTTGCTAAATTAGCATCATCGACTAAGCCATCAGAATTCAAAACATCAAAATGATTTGCATTTTGATCACCCAAATCCGCAGCAGTATTCACATTCTTAGGACAACCCTCTTTCATCCTCCATTCCTTCTTTTTCTTTGGATGAACATAAGTCCATTTATTGTTATTTACAGCAGTATGAATTTCCTTATTAAATCTACCAGTGTTTACAAATACATTTGGCTGATAATCCTCTACATCCTCATAAACCTGATTATCATTTTGCTGCTTATTATTAGGATTTGCTTCACAAAAAATAGTGTCATGTCCAAAAGCCTTACAATAAGTACAAATTCTAGGCTTCCAGACGTAACCTATCTTCACCGAGGGGCATTTATCTCCTAAATCATCAATTACTATTGAATCAGGAAGTTCATAATCAGGAGAAATCTCTACTAGAGCTTTGGCATATCGAAACCTGTTTAATCTTTCTTTATCTGATTAATCGACCAACATGATTCACCAACCAATTTATACCAATCAAAGTCCATAGAAGCATAGGAATTCTATATAAATGAATCCACACAGTGACTTTCTTTATCTGATTAATTGAATTTCCTGAAGAAGGGTCCCAAATCGAGATGATGAACATCCTACCACGAATAAAAATTGGATCGGCATGTAGGATTTTCTCACGATCAGCCTCATTAGAGAATTTAAAGTATAACATATAACCATCGGATATAATATCCACATCTCCTGTTAATCTCCAACGATGCTTTAAAGAATTAGAAACAACATGATAAGAAAGTGTACCATCGAGAAAGAATCCAACCAGATAGTTACTCCAGTATTTGAGACCTTCTTCCTTAACCAGATCGGGAATCAGACACTTCGAACCATCCCTAGGAATATCAAATTGGCGAGGCTGATAAACTCCAGCATTACGAGGAAGCGAGTAGAACAAAGAAGCATAGTCCGATTTTACAAAAGAAGGGAATGAGGCTTTCAAAGGATGCTCCAGATTAATGTCAGATGGATTTTGTTGCTGAGGAGAGGGGTTTACATAGGGAGGTGGAGGATCAGGAGGTTTAGGGGGAAAAGATCGCGATGGAAGAGGGGGGAAAAAGAGTCGAAGGAGGTGGAAGAAGAAGAAGGAAAGGATTTCGAAGACGCAGCCGCCATTAGGGTTCGATCTTTTTTATACCAGTCAATTTTGGGGCCGTCCTTAGGCTTCTACAATCTATAAATATTGACTGTATAAATTTTTACAAATATCGTTTATCATATTTAGTAGCAATATTATTGCATATTGAAGCGTATTTACAAAGAAAAGTACCGAAACGGAATTAAAGCGGAATTTCCGGGATTGCCAAAACGGAACCGAAATTTTAAAACTTAGCGATGACCGGAACGGAAACGGAAAGCGGAATTTCGAACCTTGATATTAAGTGCTTGCATACAAACCATTGCACATCAACATAAGGTTAAATTTACACATGTTGAAATATACGGTTATTATTCATATTAATTTGTATTTGTTTGTTTGGAAGGGAACTGCTACTGTCCCAAGCAATGCAAGATCTCATACTTGCCTATTATCCGGAGTTTTTATTGGCAATGTGGAAGTAGTTTTCAGATTGTCATTTGGACTAGATGCATCAAAGCAGGTTTCCATGAAACTTCAGTTATATCAGATAATCCAGCAATCCGCGAGGCCATCCATGAAATTATTGCCAGTGGATAAAGCATGGATCATGCTTATGTTATTATAATTCATCAGCTACCAAATTTCTTTCTTTATGCATTTGAATCTTAGTTTTTATAATGAGTTCACTTAGTAACACATTCTCGGTTATCAATTTGGATGTTGCAAACGAACAATAGAGATTCAGTCAGCTTCTGATGCCATAGAATAGCTGAAGGGAAGCATAAAGAAATGGTAAAAAATCAGAGAGAAGGAAAAGGAACAATAACAATATCCAACGACGAAGTTTCTGAAATAATTTCAGGAGGATATAAGCAGACATTCTTGTGGATTTACTTGGAGATGACAGGTTTGGATATTGAAAATGATCGAATATTAGAAATTGCATGCATCGTAACTGACGGTAAATTGACCATGTTCGTCAAGGGCCCATATTTTGTAGTCAAACAATTGAAGGATTGCCTTGATAACATGGGTGACTGGTCTAATAAGAAGCATCACTCAGTTAGTGGATTGATTGAGAAGGTCGTTCATAGCACAGTTTCAATGAAAGATGTTGAAAGGCAGGTTATAGAATTTTTTAGGAAACATATTGGTTCTGATGCTCCTCTTCTGGTTAGAAACTCTATTTACATGGATCTCTTATTTGTGAAGAAATATATGCCAACTTTAGCATCTATATTTCCTCATGCATTGGCCGATGTCAGCAGTATTGTCGCATTATGTATTCGTAGGTTTCCTAGAGAAAGGAAACATGCACCTTTGAAGGAGAAAAATCACAGAGCAATGGATGATATCAGAGAAAGAGTAAAGGAGCTCAAGTATTCTAATAGCAAAAGCAAAATATTTACAGCAGAAGGTAGCTCTAGATCGAACTGATAACTGTCACTACATTTGCATCCCAAGACAATCAATTGGGTGTTTTATGGGTCATCTTTTTGAATCTTGACAGATTATGAAATCGAAGATTGTAGGTTGCTTAAAGTTGAACAAAAATTGATGATTTGTGTAGCGTGTTGGATTGAAGAAGAGGAGAAAACAATATTTTCTTACTTAATTTCTTACTTGTTTCTTACAATACTTCTTCACTTATAACCAAAATGATAGCAGGCTTTATATAGGAGCCTTTACATGACTTTTCATTCAATAGAAACACACTTATCTAAGGAACACTTCATAAATAGACACACAAACTTCTAAATGACTCTTAGACTTAAAGACATATTACTTAACTCAAATGACACAACAAACTACGAGACACAATAAATTGCGAACCAACAATAAATTAGGTTTAATTTCCAACATCCTCCCTTAAACCCAATTCTTTAATTATTTTAAACTTTTCTTCAAGCTTCAGAACTTCTGAGAACATCTCGGCTTCGATTGATTTATATCTTACACGTTTGGGTTTACGCTCAATGATTTCTTCATTCCTTAAAGCATCATTTTCTACATTTAAAGATTTGTTTTCCTGATCTTCCATTAACTTGTGTTGAGCTAAAGCTTCTACATGTTGCATGTTTGCCTTGGTTGCAAGGAAAACCATAATGAGACAAGCTGCTTTGGAGCTTTCAACTATCATCCACTGCCCTTCTTCTGAATTAAACACTCACTCTTGAGCTCGAGTTTTTGGCACAATAAATACTCTACAATGATATGAGAACTGAGGAAGCTGCTGCTTAGCATCTAAAAGAATAGTCTTGTACGTACAAAGGGATTCATTTTCTTCACCAAGAATAAGTTGACATCTACGTCCAGGTCGAAGCTCCTTCAAATTTCCTTTAGCTTCTAAATATAAATCCTGTAGAGAATATAAGATGTCCTTACCAAAAGCACAATCAACACGTATTCCGTTTTCTTCTTCAACAATTTGTTTCAAAGTCTGGACCTTTTTGAGATACTTGCTTCCGATTTTTACGCCATGTTCTGGTTCCATTGCATCTAGCACTTCTTCTAATTCACATCCATTCTTGGTTAAACTCTGTGTCTTTTCAACTCCAAGCTCTTCGATCAACACTGGGTTGTTCTTTCGCATAATTTCTTCTTTGCTGTCCATATCTTCAGTAGTCACAGCCTCTTCTGCTTTTTCATTCTCTTCAACTTTGTCTTCTTCATGTTCTTTTTCATCAGATTTTGAATCCGCAGCAAGTGTTTCATCCTCTTTTTCTTTACTTCCAGTATCTTCATTTTCAACTCCTTCATTTTCTTCCTCTTCTTCTTTATTCTCCTTTAAGGGCTCCTCGTTTGCGTACACCTCTTTCAACAAATTCCACGAATCCTTTGTGGATTTTTCTCCAAGAATATGTCTCCATGCTTCTCCATCAACGTTCTCACACATCAAAACACGAGCTTGATGATCTCTCCATCTCAAGCTTACAAATGCTTTACTCTCTTTCTTTGTCATGTTTTTGACATCTTTTGGCCACTCATAGCCATTCTCAACAATCTCCCAAAGCCCTTTGGAGATCAATTCTTCTTTCTTTTTATCACTCCATTCTTCGAAATTTTCTTTTGTGAGAAAGAACGACGAGAAAAATAAAAATGCCATA
>JASFAX010007653.1:15000-17500 GCA_030737875.1 Allium sativum | reverse complement strand
AAGCTTTCCTGTAATTGCCCACATTTCAGCATGGTTCTAGCTAGATTTGGCCAGTTTTCGGAAAAACTGGTGAAATCCAACCAAAACCAAACTTTTCCGAGATCGCAACAAAAATATTTTTAAAAAAATTTTTAAAAAAATTTGGGGAGGGCACTTCCATCGAAAACATTTTCAAAAAATTTTTTTTTAAAATTTTTTTTTTTTTAAATATTTAAAAATTAATATTTTTAAATATTTAAAAAAAAAAAAAATTTCTCCGAAAAATCCACACAAAAAAAATTTGTTGATCGACCAACGTTTCAGCTTGCGTTTTGCCTGATCCATTTTGGTCGATCCTTCCCCTTCCTCCTCCTCCTCACCCTCCCCCCCCAATATAGGAATATATGGAATTTAGCCTAATATGACCCCGGTAGTCCAAAGTGTCTCTGCTACGTAGGTAAATCCGACCACATTTTTTTTTGTGGTTTTACCATGTAGTCACTGGGTTTTTGAGTGATCTGCATGTGTTTTCCGAATCTGGCACTTTGCCAAGTGCCAAATCTGGTACTTTGGCAAATCTGGTACTTTGCCAAATCCAAGGCGTGCCAAGCCCGATGCGCACACGTGAAAATTCAATGTTTCACCGTGTTTTTCAGCCTGGTACTTTGGCAAACCTGGTACTTTGCCAAGTGCCAAATCTGGTACTTTGCCAAATCCAAGCTGTGGCAAGCCCGATGCGCACACGTGAAAATCTAACGTTTCACCGTGTTTTTCACCATTTTTTGAGTGCCAAATCTGGTACTTTGGCAAATGTGGTACTTTGCCAAATCCAAGGCGTGCGGAGCCCGATTAGCACACGCGAAAATTCGATGTTTCACCGTGTTTTTTGGCCTGGTACTTTGGCAAACCTGGTACTTTGCCAAATGGCAAATCTGGTACTTTGCCAAATCCAAAGCGTGCCAAGCCCGATGCGCACACGCGAAATTTCATTGTTTCACCGTGTTTTTCAGCCTGGTACTTTGGCAAACCTGGTACTTTGCCAAGTGCCAAGTCTGGTACTTTGCCAAATCCAAGCTGTGCCAAGCCCGATGCGCACACGTGAAAATCCAATGTTTCACCGTGTTTTTCACCATTTTTTGAGTGTCAAATCTGGTACTTTGGCAAATGTGGTACTTTGCCAAATCCAAGGCGTGCGGAGCCCGATTAGCACACGCGAAAAATCAATGTTTCACCGTGTTTTTCAGCCTGGTACTTTGGCAAACCTGGTACTTTGCCAAGTGCCAAATCTGGTACTTTGCCAAACCCAAGGCGTGCGGAGCCCGATTAGCACACGCGAAAATTCAATGTTTCACCGTGTTTTTCAGCCTGGTACTTTGGCAAACCTGGTACTTTGCCAAGTGCCAAATCTGGTACTTTGCCAAACCAAGGCGTGCGGAGCCCAATTAGCACACGTGAAAATTCGATGTTTCACCGTGTTTTTAAGCCCTTTTTGAGTGCCAAATCTGGTACTTTGCAAAGTGCCAAATCTGGTACTTTGCCAAACCTGGTACTTTGCCAAAACCAAGCCGTGCCGAGCCCGATGCGCACACGTGAAAATCCAATGTTTCACCGTGTTTTTCACCATTTTTTGAGTGTCAAATCTGGTACTTTGGCAAATGTGGTACTTTGCCAAATCCAAGGCGTGCGGAGCCCGATTAGCACACGCGAAAATTCGATGTTTCACCGTGTTTTTCAGCCTGGTACTTTGGCAAACCTGGTACTTTGCCAAGTGCCAAATCTGGTACTTTGCCAAATCCAAGGCGTGCCTAGCCCGATGAGCACACGTAAAAATTCAATGTTTCACCGTGTTTTTAAGCCTTTTTTGAGTGCCAAATCTGGTACTTTGCAAAGTGCCGAATCTGGTACTTTGCCAAACCTGGTACTTTGCCAAAACGAAGCCGTGCCGAGCCCGATGCGCACACGTGAAAATCCAATGTTTCACCATGTTTTTCACTATTTTTTGAGTGCCAAATCTGGTACTTTGGCAAATCCAAGGCGTGCCAAGCCCGATTAGCACACGTCGAAATCCAATGTTTCACCGTGTTTTTCAGCCTGGTACTTTGGCAAACCTGGTACTTTGTCAAGTGCTAAATCTGGTAATTCGCCAAATCCAAGTCGTGACAAGCCCGATGAGCACTACGTGAAAATCCAATGTTTCACCGTGTTTTCAAGCCTTTTTTGAGTGCCAAACCTGGTACTTTGCCAAATCTTGTACTTCGGTAAATCTGGTAATTTGCCAAATCCAAGACGTGCCAAGCCCGATGCGCACACGTGAACACCATTAACTCGAACACCTTCTTTACCAGAAAGCTGGTCAACCGATCGCGTTTGAGCCTTCGGCGCGGAGGTTTCGTAAATTTCACGGGTAAATGTTTGAAATTCCATAGGCTTAGATTTTAGTGTCAGCGCACGTTACAGCTTGCTTTTCGCCTGGTCCGCTCTTCCAATATAAAATCCAGGCACAATGGGCTTTTCTTATAAG
>JASFAX010007653.1:5000-7500 GCA_030737875.1 Allium sativum | reverse complement strand
AATAGGAAAATCTCACCGAAACCAAAGATTCTCGTAATCGCCCATGTTTCTGCTTGATACGTCCAATTTTCGAAAAAACTGGGAAATCTCGCCAGAACCGAACTTTCCCATGAGCGGCCACGTTTCACCAGGGTTTCTGCTTGATACGTCCTATTTTCGAAAAAACCGGAAAAATCCAACTAAAACCAAGCTTTCCTGCAATTGCCCACATTTCAGCATGGTTCTAGCTAGATTTGGCCAGTTTTCGGAAAAACTGGTGAAATCCAACCAAAACCAAACTTTTCCGAGATATCGCCCACGTTTCAGCATGGTTTCTTCCTGATCAGTCCCGTTTTCGAGAAAATAGGAAAATCTCGCAGAAACCAAAGATTCCCGTAATCGCCCATGTTTCTGCTTGATACGTCCAGTTTTCGAAAAAACTGGGAAATCTTGCCAGAACCGCACTTTCCCATGAGCGACCACGTTTCACCAGGGTTTCTGCTTGATACGTCCTATTTTCGAAAAAACTGGAAAAATCCAGCCAAAACCAAGCTTTCCTGTAATTGCCCACATTTCAGCATGGTTCTAGCTAGATTTGGCCAGTTTTCGGAAAAACTGGTGAAATCCAACCAAAACCAAACTTTTCCGAGATCGCAACAAAAATATTTTTAAAAAAATTTTTAAAAAAATTTGGGGAGGGCACTTCCATCGAAAACATTTTCAAAAAATTTTTTTTTAAAATTTTTTTTTTTTTAAATATTTAAAAATTAATATTTTTAAATATTTAAAAAAAAAAAAAATTTCTCCGAAAAATCCACACAAAAAAAATTTGTTGATCGACCAACGTTTCAGCTTGCGTTTTGCCTGATCCATTTTGGTCGATCCTTCCCCTTCCTCCTCCTCCTCACCCTCCCCCCCCAATATAGGAATATATGGAATTTAGCCTAATATGACCCCGGTAGTCCAAAGTGTCTCTGCTACGTAGGTAAATCCGACCACATTTTTTTTTGTGGTTTTACCATGTAGTCACTGGGTTTTTGAGTGATCTGCATGTGTTTTCCGAATCTGGCACTTTGCCAAGTGCCAAATCTGGTACTTTGGCAAATCTGGTACTTTGCCAAATCCAAGGCGTGCCAAGCCCGATGCGCACACGTGAAAATTCAATGTTTCACCGTGTTTTTCAGCCTGGTACTTTGGCAAACCTGGTACTTTGCCAAGTGCCAAATCTGGTACTTTGCCAAATCCAAGCTGTGGCAAGCCCGATGCGCACACGTGAAAATCTAACGTTTCACCGTGTTTTTCACCATTTTTTGAGTGCCAAATCTGGTACTTTGGCAAATGTGGTACTTTGCCAAATCCAAGGCGTGCGGAGCCCGATTAGCACACGCGAAAATTCGATGTTTCACCGTGTTTTTTGGCCTGGTACTTTGGCAAACCTGGTACTTTGCCAAATGGCAAATCTGGTACTTTGCCAAATCCAAAGCGTGCCAAGCCCGATGCGCACACGCGAAATTTCATTGTTTCACCGTGTTTTTCAGCCTGGTACTTTGGCAAACCTGGTACTTTGCCAAGTGCCAAGTCTGGTACTTTGCCAAATCCAAGCTGTGCCAAGCCCGATGCGCACACGTGAAAATCCAATGTTTCACCGTGTTTTTCACCATTTTTTGAGTGTCAAATCTGGTACTTTGGCAAATGTGGTACTTTGCCAAATCCAAGGCGTGCGGAGCCCGATTAGCACACGCGAAAAATCAATGTTTCACCGTGTTTTTCAGCCTGGTACTTTGGCAAACCTGGTACTTTGCCAAGTGCCAAATCTGGTACTTTGCCAAACCCAAGGCGTGCGGAGCCCGATTAGCACACGCGAAAATTCAATGTTTCACCGTGTTTTTCAGCCTGGTACTTTGGCAAACCTGGTACTTTGCCAAGTGCCAAATCTGGTACTTTGCCAAACCAAGGCGTGCGGAGCCCAATTAGCACACGTGAAAATTCGATGTTTCACCGTGTTTTTAAGCCCTTTTTGAGTGCCAAATCTGGTACTTTGCAAAGTGCCAAATCTGGTACTTTGCCAAACCTGGTACTTTGCCAAAACCAAGCCGTGCCGAGCCCGATGCGCACACGTGAAAATCCAATGTTTCACCGTGTTTTTCACCATTTTTTGAGTGTCAAATCTGGTACTTTGGCAAATGTGGTACTTTGCCAAATCCAAGGCGTGCGGAGCCCGATTAGCACACGCGAAAATTCGATGTTTCACCGTGTTTTTCAGCCTGGTACTTTGGCAAACCTGGTACTTTGCCAAGTGCCAAATCTGGTACTTTGCCAAATCCAAGGCGTGCCTAGCCCGATGAGCACACGTAAAAATTCAATGTTTCACCGTGTTTTTAAGCCTTTTTTGAGTGCCAAATCTGGTACTTTGCAAAGTGCCGAATCTGGTACTTTGCCAAACCTGGTACTTTGCCAAAACGAAGCCGTGCCGAGCCCGATGCGCACACGTGAAAATCCAATGTTTCACCATGTTTTTCAC
>JASFAX010007652.1:0-20986 GCA_030737875.1 Allium sativum | reverse complement strand
AATGGAAGTACATTTTCTCTCTTTTTTAAAATTACCCGTGTCAAAGAAATAGTCTCTTTAACATACACTCAAAAAAATAGTCTCTTTAACAATGTGAACAGTCATCGATCAATAAATAATGGTATGTGAAAGTGGAAATGTGAGGAGAAAGAAAAACTTTAAGTTTAATTATAGTTACCCAGTGATTCTGCACTGACTACAAGAAAACTCAAAGAACATTTCGGAGTAAATAGAAGTTTCATGCATATGTATCAATATCTTTTGATTGAATTGGTATAGAGAACCGAGTTTATAACTTAATATAAGCAGTGAATTTCTCTTGAATTGCACAATGGATTTATTAACTTAGTCTGAGTAGTGAATTACTTTCAAAAGGAAAGAATTTTTATTTGGACCTTACAACATGCAGTAAACTTTTAATTTTTGCAAACTCGGCGATAAGCATGCGCTTTTAACTGGTGTACCCTCGTATTGCATGTGGTCATATTGTAAAATATAGTATGTATACTTTTATTATTAGAATTAAACTTTACTATGCAATGTATGATAAATTTTAGTGAAAGAAATGAATCATAAATTAGAACTGGTATTAATGTTTGTGTATAATTTATGTTATATAGCTTATATATTTTTATATTTGTGCGATTTTTTTTAATTATGTTTGTATGGTATGCTGGAACCGGTATATTTCTAATGATTATTAAATTAATTAACAAATATTACTAGGTATGACAATAAGGTGGGATTTTTGTATTCCAGATCAGTCTTGGTTTTTTTTTTAAAAATCCTGTTCTAACCCGCTTTGTAGACCCGATATGTGTTTGGAGTTTTACCGCGAACGTGAAACCTGTATGGGTCAGGGTAGGCCCACCCTGCCTCTTGACCTGGTGATGGTCTATGTATCAATTCAAGATTGTGTGCTAATCCGTATATTTATATTTGTTGTCTTTATACGATACATTAAATACAAATGACATAGTGTTTACAATGATAAAGAAGACCATAAAAATAAGTTGTATGGTAACAATTCAAAAATATGCATATGTCGTTATATAATTTTCAATGATGCAACTTAATACAATAATTTTTTAATAGCTTATTGATTAGAAATTATACTGTCTATATCATAATCACTTTAGTCTAAGAAGATTAACAAATCATTATTATATTAATAAAGCAATTCAATGAGATCACAATAGCACGTGTCGGGTTGGAGTGGGTCAGCTAAGCCTCGATCCGAACCTAGACCCGAAAGTTTCAAGAACGGGTCATGGGTTTTGCCTGCCTTGATGATTCAGTGGAGTATGTCTGGATGCGCCAAAACATGGGCGGGGGTCTATCTAGTTTGGGTCGTAGCCCTACTTCATTGTCATCCCTAAATATTACTTAACTATTTTTGTTTAAATATGTCAAATTTGAAAGTAAGCAATTAGTTTAAATACCCGTACATGAAGGTTAATAATAGAAAATAATTAATCTGAATTTCACGTAAAATTGTGGAAAATTTAAGGTGGAGTTACTTGAGGTTAAGAAAATTTTGCAATGTGGTTATGATAAGTTACAAATTAGTTGTCATTATTGTTTATGTACATATTAATGTATGTCTTTGTATCATTATAGTTGAATGGATAATAATTTTACCATTTTTGTTTATATGTATACACTAATATATGTATGTATATATTATATATATTGTTATGTAACGACGGTCGGAACAAAGCCTTCCTTCCTTGCACACATATGAGCTAACACACAAATCTCATATAACAAAAGGAATCCCCGATGTTACGTGCCTACCAGCTCATATTTGTACACAATTCCTTCAATATATTGTGTGATGTGGGACTATTGTATCCAAACCATCATTCCTCCTTAAGAACATGCGAGGCAATTTTAACAGTCTCCCTTGACTCGCATCGAGTATCTTTTGAAGCACTGCCTTGCCTGCATGGTGCAGTCCGAACCTTCGGCTCTGATACCACTGTTATGTAACGACGGTCGGAACAAACCCCCTTTCTTGCACGCATATGAGCTGGTACACAACCCCCATATAACAAAAGGAATCTCTGATGTTACGTGCCTACCAGCTCATATGTGTATACAATTCCTTCAATATATTCCGAGACTATATAATTAGATTAAATTTGAGATTACATAAGCGTAGTTCAGACACATGGTTTTAAACTGAAAAATATTAGGAATGATATTAGGAATGAGTTGATGGAGGTTATAAATAATTTTATATATGTTAAAATGTAGGTACTTGAAATTAGGAAAAATTAGGAACAAAAATTTTCAGTGCAAGTTTTGATAAACTTATTGGTATAATTAGGCAACAGTTAAATTTGTTAGTATTGTTCACGTACATATGTTAGGTTATATGATTTATGTAGTTTTGTATTTGAATGATAAAGCAATTTTAGATATTGAATCGTCATATTGACATATTCTAGGATTCACTGTAATGAATATTTGTTAATTGAATTTATTCAAATAATTTAAATTTAAAATTACACAATTAATTAAGATTTATTGATTTAAATGTATAATAGTAGGTGATATTGAGGAGAGTTATGTAAATAATTGTATTTTTTTTAAATGTAGGTACTTGACTTTAAAAAATAAAATTTACAGTGCAAATTAGTGTAAACATCTTGATATAAATGATCATAAATTGAATTCATAGTATTTATGTGTGTGTTTGTACATATATATATATCATTGTTTTAAAAAACCCGCCTCGAGGCTCGCCTCGAGGAAATAAGAGATAAAACGCCTTGAGGCTTATTCCAAAAGGCTTTTTACCTCTAAAGCTTACGCCTCAATAACTTGAGGCATACAAAGCACGTAAAGCTTACACCTCGCACGCCTCAAACAGCTGAGGCATATGACTTAAAAACCTTTGAATCTTTAGTTGCAGATATTGACACAAATAAATGTCATTAAACTTTACTTATTTAATAGAAATAAAAAAAGACAAAATTTAAAAAAATAAAAATTAGCATTTTTTACTTTTCAATTTCAATATCGGCACAATCAAGTAAAATTGTTTATGAAATAATGATCATGAGCAATATAATGAATTTTCTTGTTATTTAAAGAATGTTTTTCAATAAACTTTGTTATATCTCGAAATAAATTTTGCAAAATGATTTGAATTGATGGAACATATCAAAATTGCAGATTGATGTAATCTTCAAATAGTTTTAAGAAATCAAAATTTGAATTTTTTGCATGAGGAGGAAGATATCATTTGATCTTTTGCATTTTATATTAAATGTGCAAGAATGATTGTATTTTGTTTGAATTGCTTCGAATGCTTTATGGGTTTTACTTAGTATTTGACGCTTAATGTTATTCCATATTAAAAATTAAGTTATGTGTTGCGCTTTTTTTTTTTTTACCTGAAAGGCTTACGCCTCAACGCTTCGAGGCTTACGCCTCGCCTCACGGATCCGAAAACGCCTTGTGTACGCCTTTTGCGTTTTAAAACATTGATATATATATAATATGCTATGCGATTGATGTATTTATATAACTAAATGAATTTTTTATACCATTTTCATTGATATAATATGATATAAATATTGAAATTATCATATTTTCATAATTTAATATGATATCAATTATAAATATTGATATAAATATGGTTACATAATTAATTTTAGTATGTATAGTTAAATATAAAATATTAGAAGGTAAATGAAAGGGGCTAGCAATTTTAAAATAAAAACATTTGAAGTAAAAATTACATAATTTTGTAACATATTATATTATAATTGTGGTAATTTTGTATGTTGGTTTTTGAAATTAAAAGTAGAAATTTATTTTGTGAGGTATGTTACATTTATTGAGATAAATGAATTACAAATTAAATTTATTTTTATTATTTTATGTGATTTATATATTGAAACCAATAACATAATAATTTTTCCATTTTAGTTAGTACAACGGTGATGTACCCAAGAAGGAATCCTTCTAATATTTAGGATCTATGTTGCAATTTGATGGAGAGATTGATAGAGATGTTAGTTTTAGAATTCAAGCAGGATGGGTGAAATGAGACTAGCATCTGACATTCTTTGTGATAGGAAGTTTCCTCATAAGCTTAAAGGAAAGTTCTACAGAACAACGATCAAACATGTGATGTTATATGGTGTAGAATGTTGACCTGCTAAAAGACAACACGTCCAGAAGATAAGTGTAGCAGAGATGTGTATGCTGCGTTGAAGCTGTGGGCATACCAGACGAGATTGGATTAGAAATGATAATATTCAGGACAAATTTGGAGTTGCACTTGTGGAAGAGAAGTTAGTCCAACACTGCTTGAGATGGTTCAGATATCTCCAACGAAGATCGCACGATGCACCTGTGCGTGTTGGAATTATAGGCTGCGCCGAAGGCTCAAAAAGAGGTAGGGATCGACCTAAACTGACATGCGAGGAGATAGTACAAATAAACATAAGAAATTAGAGTATATTTTAAGAGCTGGTATATGATAGGAGTGCATGGAAGTTAGCAATCCATGTACCAGTATCTTAGGTTCTTTTTTTTTTTTTGAAACTATATTTTACTTTTATGGAAGCTTTTAACTTTTTTTTTGGGGTTCCATGTCTTAGCTAACCCCAACTTGTTTGAGATTTATGGCTTAGTTGTTGTTGTTGTTGAAGGATCGAACCTAGGTCTTGCAAAACAACAATCTAGAGATATAAAATGATGAAGAGAATTAGTAAAATAAGTATAAAGTGACAAATTAAAAGATTGCTTTGTTTTTTGTCTATAGTATTTTTGCGAGATCTGTGGAATTCATTTCTTGTATTCCATTTTTAGTACTAGGCACTACCCAATAGGTATACAAAAACAAAGGAAGAAGATAAAATATAAAGAGAGAATCATGAAGATGAAAGAACTCTTAGAATCATTAGGAGAGCTAGAAATTATTTTACTTTACTATTATTTAATAGTAATAGACAAGGTTTTCAAAATGAGATTCAAATCGTAAATCGTCAAATTCAAACTTTAAATCGAAACGAGATTTAAATCTTAAATCGTGGATTTAGAAATTTATATTTTAAATTTTGCACACATTTTGAAATTGATTTTGATGTTTCAACATCTATTTCTAAACGTTAAAACAACATTTTTGTCTTTTGTTCAAGTTACCGTTTTTGGAAATGATTGGAATTGGAATTGTAGATCCAAATAAGTATCAATCAATATATTCATTTGGATTCAATGATTTCCTAAATTGCGGTATTAATTGGATTTGAGTTGTGAAATATAAATCAAATCGTAAATGCAGTGATTCAATTTGAGACGGGATTCAAATCGTAGGATTTAAAGATTTTTGACAACAGTTCGCAGTGAGTGCTCGTGAGCGCTATAAATAGATTGCCCAGATCTCCCGTGTAAGCCGGTTTACCATCACACTTCAGTGTGTGAATCCGTCATGTGTCTAGCATCACCACATATAACCATGTAATCATTAAGAACAAGTTACTCAACTTTAAACCAAACAGCAGGATACTTCATGTGTGTCTCTAAAACCACAATACTCATTAAAGCGTGATATCAGAGAAGTCAGTATAACCCATCAAATTCATCGTAAAAGGCACCACCATTATGAAAATTTTCTGTAAAAATTGTTGGATTAACTGTGTGGGAAAGGAAATGAGTAAAGGTTTAAGTGATTGTGTCATAGACAGGTGGAAAGCGGAATTTGATGTGATTACAGTGCTGTCATAATTGTCATTCTCCCCCTGGAGTTGACAAAACAATCCTTTAAGCTTGTATGCTGAAAAGTGCAAGCATTCTGATATCCGCAGAAACCATTACCTATGAGTTTTAGTTATTTTATTTCCGTCTCTCTTAAATTAATTAGCGTTAAATAAATAGGCCTTAATAAAAGGTAAATGGAGCTCAAATGTCAGGAAGAGGAAATAATTTTAAGTTTTATGCGATTCTCCTAATAGGAATAAAGAGAGCTTCTAAACAACCAATAACAATGGATGTAACGGTTTAATATATATCTTCTAACCTCTCAGGCCATCTTTTAACCTTACCATTCCTACTGTGCTTGTCTCATTTGTTAATATAAGCCTGTTGGCAACTCAGCAATAAACTGTAATCATTTCTTATAATGATTGTTATTTATAATTCATCATCATCATCATTTAGTTGGTTTGATAAAATATAATATCTATGTGTATTTTCATTATTAATTCTTTCTTTCAGCAAGGGCATATTATATCAAGGGCAGAACTTGAGAAAATATTGGTGAAAGAAAAGAATCAGGAACTTGAGGTCAGTTGTACACTTTCTTTTCCCTAAGGGGGAAAAGGTTTGAGCTTTATCTATGAAATTCCATACATGATATTTTATGGATGTGTAATGGTTCACTTAAAATGGTGTTAGGTTACTGATGTTGATGAAGCTATGGCAAGTGCTGTCGATATTGGAGAGAATGACGTGAGTGTTTAATTAATTAATTAATATTATTACATGGACATATCCTTTTTAATTAAAATTATTCATTGAAATACATATATCGAAGTACTGATTTGTATCATACCACATAGGATGATGAAGATAGCGAAGATGATGAGGAAACAGCAGACGAGGAGGAGAGGGTTACTAGAAACTGGAGTGTGTTAAAAAGTACTCCAGAGCTCAGCAAAACAAAGGTATCCACCTTAAACAATCTTGATTAAATTTATAATTTTATTGAAGGTCTCATCAGCTGCTTCTGAGATGAGAAATGAGAATAGCCTAGTTCTATTTCTTTCCTAACTTATATGTCTTGTAAACTTCCTTATCAATCAACGCCTTTTATATTCAGGAAAAGACAAAGAAAAAAGAAGGTAAAATGACGATTGAGGAGGCAATTGACGATTCTGAGAACCTGACTGACTTCTTAATGGACTTTGACGAAGAAGAGTGACCTTGTGAAACCGATTAATGATAATATGATTTCTGCAGCCAATTATAAGAAAGGATTGCTTATTCTTTAAGTTGATTTCATTCAAGTCTCTGGTATTGATATGCACACTCCTAAGTCTCATTTACCGGAATTGTAATTGCCCAAAGACTCAAAAGTTTTGGATGCTACTGGAACTTCAAAGAAAGGTATCATTATATTGTTTTTGCATCTTAATTTGGTTCTTTATGCATGAAGTTTGGTTGTCGAGTTCTTTCTGAAAGGCATCAATGTTAGCAATACATAAATTCCATGCATGTACACACACATACATATACACACACAAGCAGTGCTCTATGGCACCTCAAATAATGGAGCATTCCATTTGCCTCCGATTTTCACCACATCTACCCATTTAAATAATGCTTATTTCTTTCTTTTTGCACCAACTCAAATATTTAAACATGGTGCTCCATTGTTTGGGTGCCACTGAATGTGTAAGTATGTGTATATACATGTATGTATGACACTCCTGTTTTACAGCACCCTTTCAACATCTTTGTCATATCGCGAGCTTCAACATTCCAAATTTAACAAAATTTTGTAGATGTTTAATATACAAATAATGATCATCTGTGTAAAATTCAGGTTCATTATGGTATTTGTAGCATATTTGATGTTTAAATTTAATGGTTCAAATAAATGCTTGGATGATGAATGATTGAATTAAGATTTTGAAGAGGCTACAAATGTGGAAATGAGTTCAAAATTTACATAGACGATCCTCTATATGTAGATTGAATATCTACAAAATTTTGTTAGATTTGAAATGGTGTAGCTCACAATATGATAGAGGTGCTGTAAAATAAGGGTATCTCAGATTCTCAGAGCAGTCTGTGTGTGTGTGCATATATTGTTGTCAGTATTCTTAAAATCCTACGATTTGAATCTCATTTCATATCGATTCTCTTCCTTCACGATTCAATTTATATTCCGATTCAAAATAAGCTAATACCACACTTCAGAAAATCATTCAATCCAAATTAATATATTTAGTACACCTATTTGGGTCTATAGTTTCAATTTTAATCGTTTTAAAAAAAATTGGAACAAAGGAGAAAATGATGTTTTAGGTTTAGAATTTAGATGTAGATGTTTAAACATCGAAATTAATTTCAAACTGTGTGCAAACTTTAATATATATATATATATATATATATATATATATATATATATATATATATATCTTGAATCCATGATTTATTAAATCCTGTTTCGGTTTATAGTTTGAATTCTACGATTTACAATTTGAATCCCATTTTGAAAACCTTATATGTATGTATGTATATAAGTTATGCAAGGGCATCTTCTATTGTTGAAAAGAGAACCTACCTACATAGATTTGGCATACAAGCGTTCTAACCCATGTTAGTGGAGATGCACGCTATTTGTTTATGTCCATTAATTTGTAAGGGGTTCAAAGTAGATTTTGTGGGGATCAAATAGTTGTTCATGTACCTTTATCTTTGAAAGCTCAAACGGAAGCCCGCTTACTTATGTTCTCCCATATGATTCTTTTGTCTCAAACTATTGGAGATTCCATCTCTGTATCAGGTCAAGATATGCTTATCGGACTCCATGTATTAATGATGGAAAATTGGCTGGGTATTTGTGAAAAATAGGTATAATCCAGATTATTGTGCGAGCTACAAAATAAAAACAGTAGTATCGTTGCTGTTTTTTTGCAGCTTTTGTTGTTGGAACTATGTGGTATGTTTCAACAACCCCCATCGAGTTATTTGATCCCACTCGTTATTTGTGGGATCATGGATACTTCCAACAAGAGATATATAGAAGAGTGGGTGCCAGACTAGCTGCAAATCTAAGTTTATCGTTTGCTTGGTCTAAATTCTCGAAAAATTAGTTTTTTACGGTTACATTGGCAATAATCCAGCAAAAGGAAGATTACATACATACATACATACATACATACATATATATACATACATACATACATATATAGGGAGAGCGTTCCGCTACACCTCTTATATTGCACGTGAATTCTCTCCGTGAATATCGGCCACTCGTTCCGATTTTAATATTCTTTCTTAGTGGAAAGAGAAAGAAAAAATATTAAAATCGGAATGAGTGACTGAAATTCAGGGTGAGAATTCACGTGCAATATAGGTGTAGCGGAACGCTGCCCATGTATACATACATACATACATATATGTATGTATGTCTGTGTGTGTGTATATGTGTGTGTGTGTATAAGATTCGACTACGTCTCACTTTGTTACACCTCAAGTCCTCTTCCAACCATATGTTCTGCGTTAAATAAATTGCATTCTCTCTCCTCTCATTTGAAGAGAGGGAAGATATATTATTTAATTTGGAACATGAGGTTGAAATAAGGAGGGATTTGCCAAAAATGAGCTGTAGTCGATTCTTGACCGCTCGTTCATGTGTGTTTGTAGTTAGTGGTTATATGAATACAAGGTCAGCGTATACTGGATGATGAGTTTGGACAAGAAAAATAATCGTTTAGGTACGGTTCAACCGAAAATTAATCGGAGTTGAAGGTTTTTTTTTTGGGGGGGTTGGGGGGGGGGGGTGTTTGTGCATGCATGCATATACACACACACATATACATACATATATACGTGCGTGCGTGCGTGTATATAGTGTTCAATGACAACCGAAATAGTACGACCCCCATTTAGCTCTCGAATTTCAACATAGAATCCAAATCAAATAATATGGCTTGCTGCACTATTTGCGGTGTCATTGTACCCTTATCTCCCTCTCTCTATGTATATGCCAGGATCCATATCTTCTTTGTTTAGCACCATCACCCAACCTTTATGCTCCAACCCTCTGATATCAATCACTATTTTATATTTAAAAAAATTGACTTATGCAAGAGGAGAGAGAAATACCAGTTATTAAAATATAAACTAGTGGTTGATTTCAAGAGGCTAAGTGATGATGTCAAATAAATAGAGCTACAGGTCACATGCACACGCACATGTGCGAACAACTACATCTCAATTTCGCTAAACCTCTAATCCGTTGAATTTCAACACAAATCCTGATTCAAATAATAATATTTTCTCTCTCTTTCCACTATACTGTTATTTGGTTGAACTAGAAATAGAAAGTAAAATATTTAAATCGGAACTTGTGGCTGATATTAAGATAAATTAGAGGTGTAGCATATTGAGGTGTGATCGATCCTTGCCCTACACACGTGTGTGTTTGTACGTGCGCGTTCACACACGGAAGTCTACTAAACACAAATTTAAGATACAACAGATCTTAATAACTCGAATTGCCCACCGATTTCAATCTCAAATTTTAATATAAGAAAGCCCAACAATCAAAATACTTCGTTAGATTTTGTGTCTCAACAGTGGCCATATATTGAGTAAAAATCCGACGAATCCCACTTTCGCTACACCTCATTTTGCACGTTTATGGATTTTAGAGCTACACAATTTGTAATCGAATGCAACTTTGAGCATACTTACAATATCGTGTTCGCAACAAATGAGACCATTTCGAAATTTTAACGTGTTCAACGTTTTGAGCCAATTTCAATTGCTGAACTATTTATATGTCTGATTTGAAATATTATTTATGTTAGGGTAATTGAATAGAATTTTGTGAAGATGACCATGAATCATGTAAGGAACATATCTATGAACTTCTTATCATTTCAAATTGTGCAGCTTTTAACAACTATAGTGATGTAGATGAGATGTAGCAAGGAGCGGCGTACTTGTTTTCGTTTGTCTTTGTATAACAACTGAATCTCAACTATGAGATACAGATTTTTTCCTTTTCTTTTTCACAATTATAAAAATAAATTTTGCGTGAAGATCTACAGTAGCAACATATGAGTTTATCAAAAGCATCTTACACCTAGACGATTATTTCTGGTCCAGATCCATCATCCAATATACGCCTAGTGATCTCCCACCTTGTATTCATAAAATCATCAACTCTCCATACACATACCGTGAGTAATGGACTACACCTCACTTTTGCTCAAAGCGAGAGAAAATGATACTATTTAAATTGGTACTTGTGGCCAGTCCTCGGGGGAGAAGTGGTAGAAATAGATAAATCATAAATACATGCATATAGGTCAATAATAGGTGGACGCAGTGGGGATTGGGGATTGTTTATTGAAAGTATAAATATGCACCTTTCTAACATTTTCATATATTTAGTCAATTGGGTAAATAGATGCATTTATGTATTGAACCTTTGATGTTCCTGCAGGTGGTGACTAAATAATGATACCGAAGCTTACAACTGAACAAGGGGTTACGAGCATCCTCTCGATTGACTCAGGCCTGGCCCAAGGTATAGGCAAGCTAGGACTGGGCCTAGAAGACACATGGGCTAGAGGGCAACAATTTGAACAAGCTATATATATTTATAACATTTTATCTATATTTATGAAACTTAGTGTTGAACTTTTATTAATTGTATGCTTGATCAATTGGTTTCTTGTAAGTTTTGAACGCCCATGTGCGATTCCTGTAGGGGCGTCAACTTTTACATCTAGTTGGGTGTTTGGGTTGGGCTTAGGCAGCACAAGTGAACAGGCCGGGCATGTCTATCGTGCATATTTATACTTTCAATAAGTTACCTGCCTACTCGTTAACTGTCAAGTTTCTTCATCCCGCACCTCTGCTGCTCTTTCAATTTTTGCAAGGTTTAAGAGTGGTTTCTCCCCCTCTGAAAAAAGAAAAGAAAAATCTAATACTTAGGTTATAAGTATATTATGTTGCAAGTCTTGTATGATATATGATATGCTATGAGTCAACATGTACTTATTTACATGAATTAAGCTACGGTAGGATTCGACTATACAACCTCATGAACCAAAGCCAAAACACCTAAAGATAAATGTTGCTGTATAATGAATGATTTGGCAAAATGGTTAGAAAAAAATAGAGATGTAAACGTCAATACGGACTGGGTGATGGTATGTCATGTCTTGTCCTACGAAGAATTCAAATGGATCAGATAAGATTTAAGTTCAAATATCGTTGGTACGAGTTAGATAATGAATAGATAATGTATCTGTTACAGAAAAAAACATCGAATGAACATATTTTTGTATATTATTTCTTATCCTAATTTGCATTCCGAGTAAAAATTAGGAAAACACAAACGAGATGCCTTATATCTTCAAATTGAGCTAGACGTCAAATGTTTCATATAAAATTTACAGCTTTTTAAAGGAACATAGCTTTTTAAAGGAACATGTGAAACAAGAGTTGTTACAATAACAAAAATATATTGCGTCTGCTTTCCTTTTGCAAGGGAATATTAAAGATTTCATTTCCTTTTTCAAAAAAATATTTATTTGCCAATAATTTGTACTCATTTCTCCCTTTTTTTTTTTTTTTTTTAAAAAAAAAAAGCTTCTTGTTTAGTCATCCTAATTTCAGTTGAAAGTAAAATAAATTCATCTTATAATTTAACCTCTTAGGTCCGTCTTTGAATAAAATATTTGGGGGTGATAGAGTTAGGGATATGTTATGGGAGATTATGTAATTTATACATATATCTAACTCGTTGATCTGTTTTGTTCGAAATTAAACTTTTTTTTTTCTATATTATACTTGATATAATGTGTTATATTAATTAATCAATTTTAATGACAAAGATATTTAAATATTGATCGTTAATTACCCAATTGACCGTTTTAAGATGAAAATTTCCACAAATTATTAAATAAGGAATCGACTAGTTTCGATTAAGTCCAAACTGTTTTTTACGTGAAGATATATATATATATATATATATATATATATATATATATATATATATATATATATATATATATATTTCGAGTTTGGATCTTTCAGCGGTTAAAATGATATCGAGATACACGTAAATTGTAATTTCTGGACACAGTCTCAGAATGCGATGAAACTTATAATATCAGGACCGTATTGATGAGGTGATGCACGCTTCCAAGTTTCGCAGCAATTGGGCACATCATTTGTTCGCAGCGAATTAAAACACGCGATTGTTTCTAGTTGCAATTTAAATTGGAAGATATAAAATAATATTAAAAATGAATGGAGCCCAACTCCTTATTTCAAACCCGATCCGCTGTCTTTTCCTTCACACAACATTTTCTCGGGTTACTGTTTCATTGCTTGGGAAGAAAATTGATATCTTTAGATAGGGCTGACAACGATACTCTCGGATGCGGATGGTGTCATACCTGCATCCAAAATCATTTTTGGATATCCACATCCGCGGATACGGACGGATATCGGATAATTATCCGCTACGCCAACAGTCGACAAATCAATGAACATTAATGAAATCTTTTAGTTTACTACTATTAAGTTTTTTCAAACCAACTGATTATTAAAATGCTAAAAATAAATAAATATGATAATATATAAATTTGAGTAATTAACACATAGACCTTCAACTTTACAAAATAATAAATTTATATATTTGATTTTGTTAAATTACACATAATTTAAGCTATAATCATGAAACAAGCAAACGGATAATTTTCGGGTGCGGATGTGCCTATATCCACATCTGCATCCATTTTTCTGGATATTGGATATTTATCCGCTTTTCGGAGGCAGAGGCGGATGGATTTCGGATTTTTCGGATATCCATTGACAACCCTATTACAGGGTATAGACGGTTAAAAATCATGAAATAGTTTCATTAGACTCATATTGCAAACACCTTCCTATCAATATCAGTTTCATAATGTTCGATCGCCACGGGTCATGTTCGGTTTTTGGAGCCCCCACCTAGGGCTTTGGGTTTCGAGAACTTGAAGCGACGATACGAGAAACAAAGACTGCCACGGTTCTTGCCTTGCCATCTTCACCTCCGCACCAATTCTCAACGTCGTTGGAGTTCCTAGCAAAATGCTTCCATGGACAGGGAAGCATGCATTTTTCGATCTCGATCCAAGCGAAGTGATCGAGCTCCACGTTTTGGTATGGGTGCGAAGGGAATGCGGAGTGAAGCTAATCGATCTAGTGGACTAAAAGTGGAGAAATCCGAAGAAACGCATTCATGTTTTTGGTATGAATATGTGTAAGAATATGTTGAGCACGCTACACGCAATAGTTGAAGAAGGATTAGCATTTAAGTGGGTTATTATGAGAAGTGTTAACATCGAAAACGGGTCAACACCCAGAGAGGTGTAGAAGCACCTTTCAATTGCAGAAAAACAAGATCAAAAACAAAAATTAGCAGAAAAGTAAATTATAATACAAGATTTATAGTGGTTCAACCGCTATTTAGGCCTACGTCCACTTTGAATGTGCACTTCATTGATTTCTCCATTATAAAGTACAATATTGATCTCGATTTACAATAATTCTCGATGATTTACAACGATTCTCTAATATTCAGAGTAGAAACACACTCGAATCCCATAAATAGCGATGATTATTGGACTTGATCTTCGATAATCGAGCTCGGTGAGTTCTGGAGAAGATTGGTGTTTGAGAAGCTTAAACGATGTTTGAGAAGCTTGAGATCGATAATGGCAGACCTTCGGCGGGAGAAATTCTAACCCCTTTTATGTGTGAGGTGGTCTAGTATTTATAGGTGGAGATGGGAGTCTTTGAGCATTTGTATTAGGTTGTATGCAGTGCTCACATGTTGACTGGCGATCCATTATATAAACCGGCGATCCATCACGTTGATCGACGATCCATATGTTGACCGACAACCCAAAGTGATAGCCAACGCTCCATGCCTTTAAATGAACAATCTGACCATATATTAGCAAGCTCCACTTGCATGGATCATGAGCTTTACTTGCAAGCTATTAGCAACCATATGTAGGCGGTCCACGTTTAAGGGCTTCAAGCAGCAGGTTGACACGTATTTGTGCATGGATTGTGAGTGATCCAAATACGAACGATCCACATACGTGATTAAGTCGATGCAAGCATGAACAATCCATTATACACGATCCGTACATTTGTGATCCAAATATGAAAGATCTATATATGAACAACCCTCATCATGAGCGGTCTACAAATTAGCGACCCGACTTATGCCTTTACTTCTTTAACTCGATCAATGTCCCTGCGATCCAGTCTTAATATGGCCGACCCATTCTTCTACTGACCCATGTATTGAATGCTTTTACCACGAAGTGTGACCTATGCGACCCGGTCCTTGTTTATGCGATCCGAACCATGATTGTTTTACGAACGACCCAATCCATTTTTTGCATCGATCCATGACTTTTCTTTAGATCGTATGCTATATTTTGTCCGAGTCGGAGGTCTTTAAACCATGTCAACATTTGCCCCTCAATGTACATGTTATCGAAGAAAACGCGTGCATCGAATTGAACGACTTTACTGCTTGTCAATAGATCGCGGATGCGGGACTTCCGATGGATGTGAACAATTCATCTGATGGGTCGGCACATGCAAATCTCAAAGGACCGTGGATGTCCCGTTTGATGGATCGCGCCTAATCTCCTAACAGCTACTTTATATATTTTATTAGATTTATTCCCTTCTTTTACCTTTATCTGCTAAGAACAAACTTTAATGGCCAGAGCCTTTTCTCAAGAAACTTACTTCGATAAAAAATTGATGCCTTGTTATTGACTAGTCCACACCGCCGTTGATCTAAGGTGTTGCCGATCATCGGAGTGCTTCAATTCTCATTCGAACTCGATCACTGTCAATCCCTTGACCAATTCGACCTCGTCTGCAACCGTTTTATCTGATCTATGCCACCATGACTTTGCCGGCTTTTGGTGAACTTCTGACGTTGACATCCGATCGTTTCTGGTCAACTGAATTATTGTATGTGTCAATCCTTTTCAGTTTCCATGTTGAATCAAGTTTTTACATATTAGTTGCTTAGGATTTTTCAGAGAAATGTTTAAACAGTCAGTTTTTGTTGTTGTGTTCCTTGATCAATCGTGCTCTAGATCGGCTTCGGTGATCCTGGGTTTTAAAATGACATGTGATGTTGTAAACTCCTGTGTTGATATGCACATTTTGGATGAATTGTTATTCGAATTTTTGTGTAATGACTTGTGTTCAATTGTTCATGACTTGCGGATGATATGTGAATTTTTGTCAACGTTCATGTGGATTTGATTTAGCATGCCGATCGTTAGAATCTTTGAGTGATGCATAAATTCCTTTATTGGTCACGTATTCTTGATGGATCGTGTTTTGAATTGGACTTGGAGTGTCAGAACTCGATCTCCCTGGCTTGCGGATCGTGCGCTTCGACCGATTGATGGATTGCACGCCTTGGCCGATCAATGGGTCATGACTTTCCATGGGTCACATGCCTTAGTTGCACGGTGGATCGAGTTTTTTTTGTTTTTGGTCGTTGAGTTTGCTCTGATTGTGGACCGCTAGACCCAAAATTGCATCGATAGGCTTGAGTTTGAAAATAGTAGCTAATATTATTAGTTTTGAGCGATCCAAGTTGAAAACAACCAAACCAATTGAACCGGCCTTTTTTGTTGATGTCCTATAATAACAAGAACGCTTGCACCATTTTGGGCGAATATTTTATCATCGATAGCCCACGTCAATGACATATTAGTTTAATTATTAAAAATGAACTACTGAGAATTTCTTGACTTGAACTGAATGAAGTGCCCATACAAGATTGTTTCATTCAAACATTTATAACTTGTCGAACATTACTTGCATAGGCTCGACATTCTAAATTGAATTCGCGGCGACGCTTGAGATCCACAAATCGACACACGCCGACTGCAGATTTCACGCTTCGTATTTAATAACTTATATAATCTTGCACAACACTTCACACTTTAGGAAATACGCACCTATAAATTATTTAAAAATGAGATCCCTTGTGTAGAATGGATACTTGACAGACGACTCGTCATCATTCTGAAGATGTGACTACTTATTCTCAAGTTGGAGCTTCTACTGAAGTTTCTGAAGCTAGAGCGACTACAGCTCCAGGGTCGAAAGCACATCAGCCTTTTCCTGTTCCCATCCTTTGGACGATCCACCGGAGAGATGCTCTTCAACACTAACTCAGCATGCTTTTAAACAACTATGTGCTCAATTTGGCATTCCTGAAACTGACACAAGATTACCAGGGAAAGAGGAGTTTGTCGATCGTCTGCCCTTCGGCATTGTTGCAATTAATAGAAAAATGTGCACGAGTGGAGACGTTCCTCCTTTCAACCCGTTTCTGCAGATGGTCCTTCGACACTTAGAGATTGCCTCCTTTCAGCTGCACCCGAATTGTTATGCCATTTTAATAGGGCTATGTGTGCTTTTTATGAGGACAATGCATTGTATGCCTACTTTTTAGGACATCTGATATTTATGTGTATTCAAAAGGAGGAAAGAACACCCTTCTATTGTGTTTGTCGAAGGTGCTCGAAATCGTCGTCTTATCCTTTCCTTTGCAGAACTGCCATCTCTTGTCAAAGACTACAATAGTTGTAAATCTACTCTCAAGACTCTGAAGGCTGTTAGCGACAAGGAGAGGACTAAAATGTTCTTGATTAAGGAAGAGTTTCTTCGTCAATTTGAGTTGCTGACCCGTCTCGATCTTTTCTTTCTCGAGAAATTTCTTCCGCCTCTCATTTATACCCGAAGCATCGGATTCTCTAGCCTCTGGAGAAGATGTTGCATTGAAAAGTTCTATCGAGGAGTCCATATTAAAGAAGTGTTCAGATCCTGTTGGTGAAGCTGGATCATCAGCCCAGCCTAAACCGTCTTCCATAATTGAACAAGGAGAAGTTACGCATCGTGAGGGAAAAGCTCCCGCAAAAGTTGGTGAATAGCTTGAATTAGGAGAGATCGCGAGTAAAGGTGATTCTAATGTTGAGAGAGGCAACGTCAACCCAATGCTTCCAGTCACAACTGAGGATGAATTTTCTGACATATATGGGGGTTTGAGCGACCTTGTTGTAACATCAGGCGAGCTTTTCATGGGTGGTATTGCGACTTCTAGACTGAGCACGTCGATCTCAAAGACATCTTCTGACTTAGCCCTTACTCCATATTGTAAATCCATTTCTTCTATTACAGCCACTTTGACTCCGAAAACGACGATCGGTTCGTTGTTCATGTGTGTTAGATCAAACACAACACACATTTACGGCTTTTGATATCTTGCATGCATGTCTTTCTGTATTGCCTTAGTGCTTCCTGCTTTAAACATTGAACTCCCATTTTCTTTTGTTTCAAGTCAAGCCATAAACCATTCATATCTGGATGACTACAATTGTTATACGGGTTCTTATAATCCGCGGCATTATGGGCCATCTCGTCCTTATAGGGAGACAGACGAAGAAAGGAGGGCGAGAAAATCCCAAGAGGAACGGGACATCGGGAGAGGGATGAGCTAAGAAGGAAAGCCCATAAAGATCTTCATGACCGGGATAGGCAGGAGGAAGATGACCAAAAGAAGAGGAAGGAAAGGGATGACAAGGATAAGGATCACGATGGAGATGATAAACATGCCAGAACAGACAATGATCCTATTTATGCTATTCAACTTCCACAAGCCTTAAACCAATTACACCTCCAGTTGCTACTTCCCCTCCTATTGACATTCGCCAAATCATCCAAAGACCACCTACTCTCTCCCGTTAGCACCTAGCACATTCTCTACACGATTTCCCCATTGTTTCTTAAGAGGAGTTTGCTTTGACTTGAACATTAATCCGATGGATAAGGAGGTAATGCTTAGGAATTTTAAGACGATGAAAGATGACGTTGAGAGGCTGACTAATTGGAAAAAACTGGTTGATGAACTCCAAAGAGTCAACAAACTTAATTAAAAAACCTGCTGACCATGGAGAATAACAAAGCTGAATGGGACAAAACACTCAAAGCACGCGATACTGACATCAAATTTCTTTCCAAGAGGAATGAGGAGCTAGAGGCTGAAAATCAGAGAGTTAAGGAAGAGCTTTCTACTGATTCTTCTTCCCATAAGCAGAGGGAAGCCATGTTAATCACCCAAGTTAAGGATGCTCACTCATCCCAAAAGAATGTTGAAGACAGATTGGTCGTGGTGCAAAAAGCTATTGAAACTTATCGAGAAAGCGCTACCAGTTTGCAGTAAAAAGTTAATTCTCATGATTTAGAAATTTCTTTGCTGAAGGCCAGAGTGGAAGAACCTAAGCGAGAGAGGAATCAAGCCCTTTTAGATAGGGTGGTTGCTGAGCAAGCACATGCTGAGACCAAGGTTGGATTCAACTCCACTTTATTTAAATTTTACCTCTCAGTGTTATGGGGCGAGGGAGTTTATCTTTCCTGGAAGATAAGTATCCGATCACTTTGGCCGAGGTTTGGGAGGCAACTCTTGCGCAACTCGAGGGCAACAGTTATACTTAAGAGGCGCTCTTAGGGCATTATCTGGAAAAGAAGAACTTAAAAGGGAGCATGGCTTAGCGGTCGGAGCCAGATTTTCTGGGGAGCATGTCCTTGGCGTAGCTGCTACCATTGTTGACACTACTTCAATTGACGCTAGCATTTTTGATCCCAAGCCTCCTGTTGTGCCTTCCACTAAGTCCACTACTAGTCCTAGAGAAAAGAAAGAGGCAGTTGAGGAACATTCAAAAGGAGATGATGGCAATGATGAGGACCTAAATGCCTATGAAGTAAAAGTCAGAAGCCCTTACGTCTCAGGTAAAATTGGCATTGATCCAGTCCTACCGGACTTGGACTTCTTATTCACTCCATATGAGTACAATGAATTCCTTGATTATTATTCATTTGAATTAGGCCTGGACACTCCGTAGCCTTCTCCTGTCGTGCCTGAATGAATGGGAACTGAAGCTATCTTCACTCCTTCTATACAAGTGATAACAAGCACTTTGGTCGTACCCTCCACCTGGATCTTCTACAGCTCTCGAGTCTAGCCTCACTTCCTTTTCTCAACCTAGGTCATAATCAGAGAAGATTGCTGCACTTCATGGTTTAGATGACCTGACTGTCTTATCTGGAGGGGGAATAGAAGATGTCGAAGATCCAGAAGAGAGCTCGGAGAAAGATGTTAAGGACTGTTTGGAGAAAGATGTTAAGTCTCCATCGAAAAGGCGTGAGAGGAAGCGTAGTTCCTATAAGAAAACACATGTTTTGCCTTCTCTTGACATTCCAGAAGGTGATGAAGAAGATAAAGTTGTGAGCCAATTCACTATTATACCTCCTTCAACCAGACTTGGCAAATTCCCATTAAAGTCGGGCAGCTCTTCCAAAGGTGTGAAGAAGAAGGATTAAGACTTTTGGCTGCTTATTCTGCTTTATGTAGCATACTCGTTTGTAGTTTCTTTTAGTTGGATCTTGTGCAAGTGTCAATCCTTGCTTTTGAACTTTGTGAAAAAATGCTCATTGAAATGAATGAAATGAAGTTGTGCTTTATTTATTATACACTAGCTTGTGTATTCCCATGTATTTATTTCATTGTTGAGTGCAAGTCTTCACTTCTTTGTCAAGTACAAGTCTTTTGTTTATTGTGATGTCGTGATGAGTTTGTGGTATGTTTTCTAAGCATTGTTCCATTCTACTGTGGTTGTGCTGCCATCAGGCCATAGGTCATCACGAACTACATAAGTTAGATGTGATCAACTTTGCCGAGTTTCTTTGATTTTGATTAATGTACTAGAAGCTTCCACTTTGTTGGCGAAATCTTTTTTCTTTGTGTTTGAAGCTTCTGAGCTTGCCAATGTATTAGGAAACCCGACTTTATTGGCTGACCATATGCTTCTTCTTGGAGAAGTCTTTAGTTCCTGTGTCCCCGCTTGGGGAGATCTTTGGTTTAGCCCAACTTAATCGACATATCGAGCGAATCGACGTATATCGACTCCATTGGGTGGCCCCGGAGAGGTCTTGGATTTAAGCCCAACTTCATCGACGTATCAAGCAAATCGATGTATATCGACTCCATTAGGTGCCCCAGAAGAGGTCTTCAATTTAAGCCTAACTTCATCGATGTATCGAGCGAATCGATGTATATTAACTTCATTAGGTACCCCCGGAGAGGTCTTGGATTTAAGCCCAACTTCGTTGGCGTATT
>JASFAX010007651.1:0-21009 GCA_030737875.1 Allium sativum | reverse complement strand
AAATCCACGAAATATATGTTATATATATAATATGATGGCCTGAATAGAACGCACCGCGCTGCGATAGTTCGTGAATTTCGACCATTGATTTCGAATGGACATTACGGGAGATTTGACCATCAGATTCTCCTAAACCCGGAACCTTTGGGTTCGTATCGAAAATAGCTTTCTAACGAATACAAGAAATTTGAAATCTAACGGTTGGATTTGGAATTATGTCCAAATCATATTTGGAAAAGGTCACTGTAAGTGCAGTTCGATGGCCGTTTATGGAAATCGACTGTACAAGCCTTGATAAAATTATTAAAAATATTAATAATTTGTGTAAAATCAGAGTAAATGGTTTGGAAAGAATTAGGATAAAAAATTCCATATTTCAAAAGATAAAAATATATTTTTATCAAAAATGAACTAGTTATGAACTAGAATTATAATCCAATTATTTTTAAAATAAATAAATTGTATTGAGAATAGGTTTTAATATAACCGGAATTTCAAATATATGAATTGGAATGGATTTGAATCAAAATTATCTTTGTAATATTTCGATACTGGATTCTGTGATTATACGGATATTGTGGAGGAATTTGGAAGATATATATATATATCGTTATTCCAATACGAAATTTGTTTATTTAAGAATTTGATATTGAATGTAAGCCGATATATTTTCTATTCAGAGCTTTGTATTTAATATCAAATTGGATTTTGGGTTTGTCGTGAACGGTGTCTTTATTAACACTGTTCTTAAATGCAAATGAGAAAAGAATATATATTTTAAATAAGATCTAAAGGAGTTTACCAATTAAATGATATTTAATTGGAATTGAATTGAAATTGGTTTTGGGTTTATCGTGAAAGGTGTTTTAAATAACACTTGTTCTTTAACCCGATTAACAATGGAATAAGATTTTTGGTTTGTCGCGAATGGTATCTTTAATAATACTGTTCTTAAATCCAATGAAGTTAAAAAAAAATAGAAACTAATTAGAGATTAGCTAAGTTGAATGGTTTCCTGGGTATTGATCTAATGTTGGTTTCGGCCTTCGGGATTAACACTTAGGGAATTGTTCTCTTACTAATTTACGGTTAGAGTCTGATGGGGTGGGGTCTTCAGTAACACTGTTCTTAAACCCCATGTGAAAAGAGTAAATCTTTTAATTAAGATGTAGAGAAGAATTACCAATTAATTAACATTTAATTGGATTTGAAATGGAATGTGAATTGGGTTTATTGTGAACTGTGTTTTTAACAACATTCATTCTTTAACCCGATTTACAGTAAAATGAGATTTGGAACTTATAACTCTTTTTATTAAAGATTTAGTGGAGATTTTCCAAAGTAAAGTTTTCCAATTTAATATATTGGAATGGAATGGAATTCGATTTGATAATAATCAAAGTGAGTTTCTGTGGAGGAAGACTGTTAATATATATGGAATTTAAAAGGCTTTGCTGTTATTCCATTTATATTATCGGTTGGATATGGAAGTTCATATCGATTATATATATTGATCTGTATTCCGTGAAGATTCCATTGTTAATGGAATGTGATTTTGGGTTTATAGTGAGCTGTGTTTTAAATGACATTAGTTCTTTAACCCAGTTAAAGATAAGATTAATTTATTAACTTGGAATAATCATTGAGTAATGATTTTTGGAGATTAAAACTGTATTAGATTTTAATGAATCTTTAATTAGATTGAAATTATCAAATTCAAGAAATGATCGAGAATGGAGTATCACCAGTTTTGCTCCAAGAGATAGTTAAATATTTAATTAGATTTGAACGTGAAATGGTAATTAATTTTGCCGATAACACCATGGTGTTAGATATGAAGTATTACCAGTTTTACTACATGGGATAAATAGGTTGGTATTGAGAAATTAAACAAATGATTACTTCGGTAAGGATCTCTAATCCCGATTAGTTTGGATAATGCAAAATTTGGTTTGAATTGATATCCAAAGGAAGATTAAAGAATAAATTTTAAAGAATTCATCTTTAATAAAATTAATGGGAACCTTTCCCAAATGATATGAATATTTAAATAAAAGAATATTCAGAATTGGAATGAGGCGTATGTTGTGTTTTTATAGCACTTGTTTATTATATACGGGAGTTATTTAGAAAGACCGGGTTTATTCCATTCTGAATAACTGAATCGGCAATGAGTCGACGATGAAGACGGTGGTTGAAGACCAGAGGTCTTCACATCGTTTGGATGATTACTGATGTCTTGATTGGGCTATACACCCAAGACGAGGTAATAAGTGGTGATCGTCCGGATGTACTTGGAGATCGACCGGATATGCGAGGACCTCTCTCATGTATTGGACATATGGGACGAGGAATAAGGTGCCTCCGGTTTCATTCAGACCCAGAACGAACTTGTAAATGGATGTGTGTCTGACATCGAATTTCATTCTATTTGATTGATAGACATTGGTTGCATAGCGTGAATTGAATGTGTGGCATGCTGAGATGCAAATGATCAAGGCTTCTGTTGAAAAGCAGAGTCTTGTGGTTGATGATCAAAGCACGGCTTTAATATAGCTTAGCTTTGTATTTATCATTAATTCGCGAGCCTCGCACCCCGGTGTGAACCAGAAATGGGAGATGACATCAGGGAGGACATGCGTTTCCTTCTAGCCAGGAGTGGTGTCTGGGTTTGGCATGCCCGGATGTTTTACATATGTGAATGATAGATAGCGAGGCGTCTCAGATATATCGGCACTACGGGGCCGATGAAGGGTATGGTCTTTATACAGGCCAATTTTACGCCCTATAGGGCGGGGAAACGTAGTGTTCAGGCATTTTAATTTGCATTGGGTGGACCAGCCCTGACGATCCAAGTGTCGATGCGTTCTGATCCTGAGACGTGGGCTAGATTATCTTGAAGCGGTAAGGACGATCCCTTGCCTTGGTTCACAGACGAAAATCCAACTTCCAATACGTGACACTATGGTTTTGATTATAGAGCCTAGTATGGCGACATAGTGGGATATGGCACTATGCCGTCTATGACTGATACATTTATATTTGAAGTTGTTTTCAAACACTTTACACTATAATAGTATCAAAATGATTTTTTTTGAACATATCAAGCATGTTTGGGTATCATAAGGTAAAACTCTATCCTCCGTCTTGCGTTGCATTATGTAATGGGACATGAGTCTAATAATTGCTTTATTGTTCTTTATTTAGCATTGCGCTTTTTGTTTTATGCACTGGTATTCTTAGGGGTAAACCCGTTCCATGATATACGGTGTGGTCCCTTGATTTACCTAACTTTAAAATCAAAATAATGAATGTTTTAGTTCTCACACCAGTCACATGGCTGACTGGAGTTTATTGTTTTAACCTAAACTCTGGGTTCCCCTATTTTCCACACGGGCAGCTAGTAGTTTTGGTTTTGTAGATTTATATTCACAAAATCCTGGTTTACAGCTGGAATGCTATTCAGACAACTCTGTATCCGTATATTCCTTTCAGTTGTGTTTGTATTAGTTTTCCGCTGCTATGTATTTAAGTGTAATTTTAAATTTCTGATATTTATCAAATGTATATTATTTATGCGTACTCTGTTAGATTCTTGTATTCTGATGGAATTGTTGTAATAAGCAATGAAATGTTCTTCTGTTTGTGTTCTGATTTGTCATGTTCTCAATTCAATCAGAGCTTTCCTTCACGAGGAAGTTCAGGTCGTTACATAAATTGTCAATTCTAGTTAATTTTACTAAATTGTAGAGGGAATTTAAGGTAAAACAAGCAAGTGTTTTATCTTTTTCTAACAACTATATTGTTTGTGCAAAGCTATTTTAGATGACTCTCGATTCATTAAAATACTTCTTTTATGTTTTTGTGAGTTTTATCATGTATATGCTCACAAGCACAAACCATAATACTTTTCAAACCAGCGTTCATCTCTAGTTAGGAAAGTAGAAATCAATTTATCCATCCTATAAGTTATATTATTTGAAAACTTGAACTGTTATTTGTTTTGTTTACACTAATACACGTTTACAACTAATTGTTAGTAGCTCATATAGAGCCATAAGAATTTATGCTACAACTTACATTTTGGGCTTGCATGTGAGACAGTTCTATACATACTTACATACATACATACATACACACACGCACACACACACACACGTATATATATATATATATGTGTGTGTGTGTATGTGTGTGTGTGTGTGTGTGTGTGTATGTGTGTGTGTAGGTCAGGCTAAGAAACAAGGCAAAATTATCAAATGGAAGTAACAATAAACTAGATTCATACACAAATCATAGCAACCAGTGCACAAGTGTTAGCAACAACGTATTAATAATGGTGAAATACGCATGCGGGTGGGTAACAAAAGTAGCAGTGCAAGCAAACAACTCAGGCATAAATATTGACCCGAACAATCAACCAAATGGTAGTAAAGAAAACCCCAAAAAATCATTTTTAGTGAAATGCGAAGTGGAGAGGCTTGAAACATGTTTAATCGTAAGCTACAGTTACTTGCATTCGACGGAGAACGGGACTCGGCAACCACTGGGGGGCAACAGGCAGACGATGAGATGATGGTGCTATTAGAGACGAGGCAGAGCGAGGCTCTAAGGCGAAGCAAGGTAGGCACGAGCTGAGCAGATGATGGCTTCAGGGGCAACGACGATGAGGTAGGCACGGTTCCGAGATGGTGCTGGAGTTCAAGCAAGATGTCAGAATGAGACGACCCCAAACCCCGTACTGACAGCGGCAAGGGTAATCCGTGGAATATAACACAGAAACAGATAATAGCAGAACAGAATTAAATAAATACACCAGATAATGAACAATAGAATATACTGGATAAAAGTAATCATCAGAGTTACACAGTATACAGGATCATACTTAGTACAAATACAGTTCAGCTATACATAAATGTCTACAGCGGAAAACAAACATAATGTACAATAGGAGCTGAACAGCATAAAAAGAGACAAATGATATAATCCATCTTCAGCTCCAGCTATCCAGAAAGAACCAGCTAAACCTGAATACAAGGCTGCCCGTGTAGAAAAAGGGGCATCCGAGTTTGAAAGTGAAACAAACTACGAGTCAGTCATGGGACTGGTATGAGAAATCCACTCAACACTTTTAATATATGGCTAATCACAGGACCACGCCACTTTCGTGGAATGGGTTTACTCCATTGGATTGCCAGTGCTTTAAAACAAATCTTTCTTTTAAACAACGCAATGCATTTTATAAAAATGAAGCCATTATAAGACTCAGTTCCCATCACACAATGCAACGCAAACCGGAGGATAGAGTTTTTACCTTATAATGGCCAAAATATGCTTGATACGAATAAAACAAAGGCATTTGATATTATTGCTAGTGTTTATATGTTTTGAAAACAATTTCAAATCATAACTATCAATCATAGACGACATTAATGCCCCATACCACTATGTCGCCATATATAGGTATACAATCAAAATCGCACAGTCATGTATTTGGAAATTGGATTTTCGTCAAGAACCAAGGCAAAAGATAGTCCTTACCGAATTCGAGACTCCCTAGCCCGAGTCTCAGGATCAGAACGCATCGACCCTTGGATCGTCAGGGCCGGTCCACACGGAGTGGATTAAAATGCCTGAACACTACGTTTCCCCGCCCTTTGGGGCGTAAGCGAACCAACGAATGGCTCCATCGGACCCGGATCGTCCGATCAAACCGTGGCGCCTCGCAACAGCAACAACCACACAGGTGAAAAGTATATAAATGTCAGGGCTGGTAGGTCACTGACACCACCCTAGCTAGGAAGAAACGCATGCCCTCCCTGAGGTCCTTCTCCCGTTTCTGGTTCATACCGGGGTGTGAGGCTCGCGAATTCACATTATACACAAATCTACGCTACACAGGCGGTGCTTTGATCTCACCACAAGACTTTGCTTTTCAACAGAAGCCCTGATCATTTGCCACTTAGGCATGCCACACTCGCAATTCATGCCATGCGACTGATGTCCATCGATATACAACCTCTGAGCTCGTGCGTTTCAGAGAAGGGCGTTAAGCAAAAGAATAAATTCTCCGCCGCCAAAAAGATGTATATTTAATAGAGATCAATCAACACAAAATTAAATCCAATGTCAGACACACAGTCCATTTACAAGTCCGTTCTGGGTCTGAACGAAACCGGAGGCACTAAATACCTCGCAAACCCATCGATCACCACGTACGTCGGGACGATCACCACTCATTATCCATATTTCGGGATGCCTCCCAATCAGGACCTCGGTTACCACCCAAACGAGGTGAAGATCTCCGGTCTTCGACCACCGTCTTCATCTTCGACTTTCAATCGCCGATCAATTATTTGAAATGAGAATTAACTCGGCCTTTTCAAATAATTCACGTATATTTAGAATTTCAAATCAATTTATTTCAATGGTTAAATCATTCGACAACACCAATTTTGTTCTTTAATGTAATTTTCACACCAAACACACTCAACCATCAAATACCACATAAATCGAGCAAATTCAGTTTATTTCCATTCCATATCGTTTATGATATTTTATAACGATTTATCGCTATTTTTATTTATTTTAAAATTGCCAATTTATTCAAAACAACGCTTCGGGCCATAACGCGGCCGTGGCGCTGTTTTTCTTCAGATTTGATTTACACATATATGAAAATCTAACCATTGGATCTTCACACAATTTACATCATTAGAAAGGTCTTTTCAAAACGAATCCAATGGTTCCAGTTTCGGGAAAATCCGACGGTCGGATCTCCCGGTACAATCGTTTGAAGTTTCGATTTCAAAATACGAACTGCAGCGTCGTTATTCGATTAAATATAATTATATATATATATATATATATATATATATAAATATAATCAATTCTGGCGCTGTTTTTCCTCAGATTTGAATTAAACATTCCAAACAATCCAACCGTTGGATTTTTACAAAGTTGGTGCCGTTGGAAAGATTTTTCCAAAGCGGACCCAACGGTTGCGATTTCAGGAAAATCCGATGGTCGGATCTCCCGGTATAATCGTCTGAAATCACGGTTTCAAAACACGAACTGCACGGCCACGTTTCGTTTTAATTTTATTTATATTTATATATTTATATAAATATAGTTCATTCAACAATTTCAATATCGTTTTCTCTTTAAATATTTCACTAACGCCTTTAAATTTTGGAAAATTTCGCCATATCCTCCTTTGTACGGGAGGGGCTGGGAAAATTCCCAAATAGCCACACGGGCGTCTCATGTCAAAAAGAAAAAGGAAAAGCCAACAGGCTCATAAAATCATCACCCAAACAAAACAGTAAATGTGTACCTATTTGTCGGGCACAAAAAATTTATTCCTCTTCTCTAGCCCCTTTGCTATAACCTGTTCAATAAATATGCATGTACATATATACAGTTCTTATCACTTATCATTTTCCATTCAACTTCATATTTGATTCCATTTGGTTTAAAAACACCATTCATTCTAATGTTGCATGCATAGGCAAAAATCATATCATTAGCTAATTAATGAATATTTCAACTCATGCATATTTATTTGAACGAGTTGCTATTTTTAACACTTCACATTTCAACAATTCATGTATATAATAAAAATGTGATTTTTATTGTAAAACAAATTATTTCAAAACACTATTATTTTATATAGTTTATATATGTGATAAAAATAGGATTTTTATTGTAAAACAATTTATTTCAAAACGGGATTATTTTATACATTTTATATTGATGTTAAAATTGGGATTTTTATTATAAAACAATTTATTTCAAAATATGAATACCATTCAACACATAAATTTCTAATCAACGAATGAATATCGATTCAACACATGAAGGTTTTCTATAGTTTCTATATATAGATAAAAATGTGATTTTTATATTTAAAACACGAATACCATTCAACATATGAATTTCTAATCAACGAATGAATATCGATTCAACACATGAAGGTTTTCTATACCATGAATAAATATAGTTTCAGCAAATGAAAATAATTCAAACACATGAATATTATTCAAAATTTCGGCAGCATAACGGCAGGGTAGTTAAAACCGGGACCGTCCCTAGTACGGCTCCTCGCTCTACCTTAAAACATCGTGGTTTTTGACAATGGGGATCATGCATCTAGTTCGCACGCAGGCGGCATGTATATATTTATTTCATTTCCACAAACTAATCCTATGTGGTTTCAACCAAATATTTCTCAACCACAAACGGGTATTTTTCAACCACAATCAATCAATATCAACCACAAACAATCCCAAACAACCATTCGCTATCAATCAATTTTCACACCAATCACAATCAATAAATATCGGCCATGGTTTGTGGACGAGGGGCGTATATATATATATATATATATATATATATATATATATATATATATATATATATAGCAATTCACTTCTATTTCAACACATATATAATTTTTACAACGCATATACAACTTATACATCGAACGTACAACTTATACAACGCTTATACATGAGGTGTACAATGCTTATATAACTCATACATCGATCATATAATTTATACATCGTCGTTTTCCATATCGTTTATAAATTAGAAATCTCACATTGGGTTCCACTCCACCAAAAATAGCAGAAGGCTCAGAAAAATATGCGGTCTCTTCTAAAATGTAGAAGACGTCCTCACGGTCACGATGTTTCCTGTTTCATCGAATTTCGTTAACGAACGAAAAATATATGATTTTTCAAAGTTTGCAACGGTTTTAAACTGTTAAAATCAGTTTTAAATTAAACAGCCGATTACCTTTCAGAAATCTTCAAAACTAGGTCTGAATTTTTCGATTAATCCGTGCAATGGTTCCACGATCGGGTTGCGCAGGGTCAAAGGCCTACGTGTGGCGCACGTGCGCCAGGGAGGAGGGCCAACTCGGTGGGCCCTAGATGGCGTGGCGGCGGCGGGAAGAGGCAGACTTTGGGGCTCCGGTTCTCGACAAAGACTCGACGGGGAGGGGCGCCACCTACACGGATTTGAAGAGGAGAGAAGGATCTTCGAAAAACATAACTGGTGTGGTGGGTTTCAGTGATCGGAGCGGCCAGAAAAGAGGAGAGAAGGTGGCGAAGGGGTTTCGCCTGTTAACGGATGTCGGGGAGAGAGAAAATCAATTTTCTCGGATTTTTAAATAATGAAGAAAAAAAACTATTGGCCGAGATATTTATTTAATTCAAAAATAGGGTTTTTGCACACGAACTCGAAATCAAACCCAACGAATATCGCCCCTAGCGTTTTACCCACATTCCGAACACAATGGGATATGTTTCGAAGGCCTATTCGAATGTTTCAGTCAGTTTTCCTTCAAATTAAAATATAAAACATTCAATATTTAATTTGACGTACATTTCAATTTGCCAGGGCCACAAACTGATTCGAAAAATTCCAGAAAAATAAATCTAGCTATGTTTTGACGATACGGTCCCAACAAAACTAGTTTCGTCGAATTCTGAGACCGTTTGCAAAAAGGCCCATTTCTGGTCGATCCAATTTAACTGTAATTGACCAATACACGTTTTCCTTTGCCACGCTCACATACTAGCTTCAAAAATTATGAAATTCGAAACCTAGCAATAACTTCACATCCCGGATCCAACAAAAGTGGTTTCATCGAATTCCGAGGTCGTATGCAAAATGGCTAATTTCACGGGCTATATAAATTCCATAGCGACCTTTCTGAAAATTCATTTGGCCATAACTTTTGCTTTCCGCTATGAAAATTCGATTTTTCAGATTCGTTAGAAAGGTATTCACTAACAGATTTAAATATTTTTGGTTTCACTAAAATCCATTTTGTTTTGCGCCCGGTACAGTCCGACAAAGTTTGAATTCAATTTTTGAAACTGCAGTATAATTATAATTAATTATATTCATTTTCAATTGTCGATTTAAACTCACTTTTCATTGCCATTATTTAAAATATTTATTTTAAATATTTAAAATCCATTATTTCAGCCAATTTAAAAATTTTAAATTGGTTCAGATTTTCTGGGTCGTTACACAGAAGCTTCATTGGTTGGCATGAACTCCGACGGTGCAAACAACGGCCTGGTCTCGAGGGAGGAAAGATGGTTCGCGGCATCGAACTTCGAGCGGCGCAGGACTGGGAAGCACAAGTTGTCTTCTGGTGGTGACGCGACTCTGCCTAAAGAAGAGGACCGTGAGGTGGCAGATGGACTGGAAGAGGGTTGTGGTTATCATTTGGACGGTGAAAGATTTTCGATTTGGGTGACGAAGAGCGCTATGTTGGGTGAGAGGAGGCAATGGGTGGAAGGTGACCGGGTCTTGAGTGGTGCGGAGGACAATGGAGGGCTCGGCGTCGATCGGTGGATGAATGAAGTTGGCGGAGAGACAAATTGATTTGGAAGATTTAGGGAAAACGACTTTTAGTGGAGTAAATAAAATTGGGGAAACGTTTAATAGTCAAAGAAAATGAAGTAGGGAGACTTATTTTGTGTGAGCAACGAAGGGGTATGCTGATTTTTATAACACAACGAAGGGAACAAAGACAGAAGGAAGATAACACGTGGTAGAAGACAACAGGAACAAGAAGCGACGTGTTATACAATTTCAAATGGCCAAGGACAAGTGTTGAGGCTACAAAAAAGTGAAGGCAGGTGGTAGAAAACTTTAGCATACATCTTAAATAAAAAAAACTCCAGATGTGGTTTTTGAACTAACAGTGGGTTGAATGCGGGAAAATAATTTGAACGAAATGTTAGACTACGATAGAAGGTACACAGTTGATGGAAGGAAATAGACAACGATATTGGTTGCGAGTTTTAAATCAAATTTTACCTACTGATAAATTAATTCAACGGGAATGAATATTATGCGTATTATAATTCTAAAAATCAGATTATTCTCAACGATTAAATTTTGTTCTCACACTATCATATTAAATAACCGACATTTTAAATAATTGAATACGGAAAATAATTTAATGTTTTATCAATACCCAAACTTAGCTTTACAAATAAAAACAAATTTATATTCTCTCATTTTCTTTTATATTAAATTACAAACTCACATCTTAAAAATCAATTTCTATATAAATTTAAATTTCAAGTTTACTAATTACAATGGATTATATTTCCAAATCATTAAATAAATCAAACTTTGTTGTAATAACGTTCGCTCTGTATAAATTCATGTTACAACAACAAAAGAATTCCAACGTTAAATATTCAGATTTGTTAATGATGTAGATTACGACAGAATGTTTAAATTAGAAAAATAAATTTACAAAAGCATTTTCATTTTAAAAGTGAATACTACGTTCAAAAATAGATTTCACTCCAATATCTATGTCTAAAACTAAATATACATATTTATTTTAATGTTAAATCTTAATTAAATTTATTTTTTTGTCATCAAAATTTCTAGGCTATTACAATCTACCCCACTTAAGGCTTTTCGTCCCCGAAAAGGAGAGGTTGTAAAACCATATTTAAGTAAAATAGATCTTATAAAATTTATTTAAACCAAAGTACTTATAATGTATAGTAACCATTTAATCAAATAGTTCTTCGTAAATCAAACACTAAATTTTCATATACTTAAAGTTGCAAAACTTTTTATATCAAACCTTTATTTATACAAACATAAGTCATTGTATTCAAAGCTAAATAAGGAAATTTGCTATATTTCAAAACCAGAAATCGCAAAACATTTGAAAGCCTCAAAATTATTTCTCCAAACTTAGAATTCCATTTTTCGTTTCAAACCATTGAAATACTACATATTTCTTTCATATAGAATCATATTTCACTTTGGGATTTTTTAAAAAAAAATCGTTTTCCAAAATTCCAAACATACTATGATAAAATCATATCAACATATATGCCCCATATGTTTAAGAAGTTTTCCCCTATGACAAGGTCACTAGGGACGACCTATCGCACACAATAATATATATATATATATATATATGTGTGTGTGTGTGTGTGTGTGTGTGTGTGTATGTGTATATATATATAAATGATGTCTCTCCAGACCCTTAAAGCAGACCATCATCAAGGACTCTTACAAATCCTAAACCACACAACCTTTCTTTAGTCACGGGTTACCCAAATCCATAGTACACACCAAATCATTTATATCCCGAAGTTTTAAATCATTTCACAACAATAATTCACAAATACTTTCAATCATAGTATTGTCGCCTTTCAAACATTTCAAATATCGGGATTCAAGTCATCGATTTTTTTTTTGTTTATAAACCACTTTTATAAACTATTCATCATATTCCAGATAACTGGAAAAGCAATTCCGTTCAATAATTGGAAATCAAATTTGATCAATTGAAAGTACAAATTTCAACTTTCAAATATACAACTTATGTATCATATTTTGAAATCAATGATCTTGTTCAAACATTTCAAATTCTCTAAATCAAAGACTTTAAGAATAATTATCATATCAAGCTTCATAAATTTCAATTTATTTCGAAACATCCAACAATTATACATAAGTTGGTATTTCTGAGGAATTCACATCGCCACAAAATTTTCTTCCAATAATCAGAAATCAAATTTGATCAATACGATTTTCTTATCATGTATTCAAATCAAATAATCCCTTTTCACATCTTTAAAAGCTTTATAACATCATTTATAGTCTATATAAGTCATATCAATATTTCTTTAGATCAAATCTTATTTCAGGTAGTTTCGAATACCCTAAGATTTTCCAAGATTTCAAATAAACTTCTAATTCATAATATGAAATTTCCGAGAGTTTCAAATCGATATATTAGAAATTATGTACAATTCATATAATCGAATACCTTTCCTTTTCAAACATTAGTTTCAAATAATTCAAAACATATCTCATTTCAAAAATCCTTTACATCACCATATAGGGTTCTATATTCGTTTTCCTTTCGATTATCAAATTGCGTTTGAAAAGGTTACATTTTCCTATACTTGGAAAAAAATCTCAAACAGTTCTATTCAAAATACCATAATGTTTCCGCTACGCTACTTTGATTAGCGTATACATATTTCAAACTAGCATTATTCACATGTTAATTCCAAAACATTGATTTCAAAATTTTCGGAACCAAATCCTCAAAATTAATATTTCCATAAATCCAAATTTGTTGCATAAGTTGGATTCTATATTTCAAAAGCTCACTTTCTACGTAAAGTTCATTTGTTGAGGCTCCGTTAACACAATATCTTGGACAAATCAAGCTTATCTAGTTTGAATTCAATCATGGTTTTTTTAGACACATGACACAAAGGGGTGTACGTACATGGACCAAGTCAAATTCCATGTGCCCAACTCAAGTGGAAATGCATAACAGAATTTCCGGCACAAAATGGTATGATGGTTCGAATCAAAATAGTTGGCCAAATTCATAAGATACAAGGGTATGTATGACATTGCTCAAGAACAAACAATTCGAATTTAATTGATTAGCCTAGGCTCATATTGGAAAGTCACATGCACATAAGGATACAAATATCAACAGTTCAATCATGGGATACTTGATTTTTCTCTTGAGTAATTCTTACTTCACTATTTCATTTCTTTCTTTGCATCATAAGTGGTTACTTGTTAAGAAATTTCCATTCGATTCATTCTTATCATTTTAAGTGAGGAAAATTTGTTTCTCCCCTACTTAGACATCTATCATATTCTTAATTCGTCTTTAAATTTCTTAAAAAGTTTGATGTTAAAGCATACTTTTAAGCAAACAGTTTAATTGCATTTTATCATTTATAATTCAGGTTAAGCATAAATACAAATAGATCACTATATTAATTTATTTAACACTCAATGATGGGTTCATGCCTGTCATCAGTTTTGATTCAATTTGTACATAAAGATTATATTCAAAACCCGAGAATTTCAAACTTTTAATCGTAAGCACAAGTAAACCAGATATTTGCTTATATATTATTTCAAAACTGTGAACTGGGAAAACATTTGGAAAATCCTCTTTCTTAATTTACTAGGTTGAAGTTCATAAGTTTTAATTTCAGTTTACTGATTTGTTACTTAAAGTTTGCAAATACTTGATAACTTGAAGCATAACAAGTTTATTGTCATTCGTGTAGATGTTAGTCATACGCTAGCTAGGTTTATGACTGAAATCTCCAAGTACTTGAACATACTTGTTTCAGCTCCCGGTGAAAATACTTGAAATTTCTAGAAAATAGATATTGGAAGTTCCAACCGATGTCAATTGTTAAAACTACTCACAAATCGCAGATACATAATGTTTACGCCCGGGTCCCCCACGCACCCGTAGGAAGTCGCTCCCGTGCAAATTTCATCATGAGTAAATCAATAGAAGGCATCTAACAAAAGAAGAGTATAAACCTAAGATCCTGACAGAGCGCAGCCAGGCTAGGCAATCACTACCATACGCCTTACTCCCTTATATCTCAAGTATGGACCGTAAATACACAATGGTTGTGTACCCATAGGCACTCCCAGCCCTACGGATTTCGCCATCGTAAAACGAGCATAAATCGCAGCAGACACAATGGTCTCGCCTGGATCCCCAGGAAACATTCGTTGTCGTAGGCGCTCGCAGCCCTGCAAACTTCGTTATATAGCCGAGTTTGAAAGAAATACACAAGTTTTACATCCGGACAACCCAATCATCACATGTAATACCTACCAAATAGGTTCATTATTCGCAAGAAGGTACTTCCTGTATCTTAATTTGAAAATATAGGATACTATATACATAGTAATTCATTTCACGTTTCGATATATCGCAGTTATATAAATGTTTATTTACATAAGATTTCCAAACCATGTTTTCAAACACATCATTCTTTTTTACCTTCTTTTGTATAAGATTTCATTTTATATCAATTTGCTTCCAAATAATAGTTTTTGAATAAATTGACATTTCCATATAATCATCCATATATAATTTTCGAAAACTTTTATATCAAATATTTGGAAATTTTCATTTCAATCTCAAAATCAATTTTTTTTCTAAATCGATTCGATATTCACTATCATTTCAAAATCCAAATCCATATTCTCATATCAAACTTGTTATCAAAGCATCACCTTTGATTTGGATTTACAAGTCACACATATCGTTGTTTAATCGTTTCCTCATACTTACTTTACTCGGACTAAGATTTCTTGGATCAAAATACATATTTTTTCCAAAACAATTACATTCGATTACTTGAGTAAAATAGTAAGTTTTAAAATAACATAAGTTAGAATAAATGAATTTGGGTAAGAAGATAGTAAACTTTAAACCAAATAAAATAGTTATGTGCAAGATGATTTAGAAAACATAGTTAAAGTAAAACAGTAAAATTAACAAAATGAATACTTTTAGCATAAAATGCGTAAATCGAAATATGTTTAGTATAACTAGAATAAGAACATAAGCTTGATAAAATGGGCTAAAATAGAAATTTAAAATTCTGTAAAACACAAATAATTAAATCAAAAATAGATTATTAGGCATAAATACAAAAGAGCTTGAGCGGGACAAAGAATATAATATATAAAGCTAAATACAATTAAAACAACAATTTAGTTTCGACAAAAACAAGAATAAAATAATAAATAAGTTCAAATAGTTAAGTAGGAAGATTTAAATACTATATTTACGATAAATTGGTTAAATAGTCAAGACAAAATAGCATAAAATAACTAAATGCAATTTGAAAATGGTTAAGAAAACGCTAACACAAATAATTTGACAAAAGTAGAAAGCTTGATATACATACAGATGAATAACTTTGGTAAAATAATTTGAGTGAAATAATGAATAGAGTAGCTAAGTATAAATAGCATTGACTTGGAATACTTGGCAATACAAGATTACCTTTAAACAAAATAAAGACAGAACACGTTAAAGGTAATTTATACCAATTTCAATCTGATCTGAGTCAATTTTAGTGTCGTTTCAGCTCCCATACCAGCCATCGTTTATCAAGTCGTGTATTGTCGAATTTCAACTTTTTACCAAGTTTCAAGGTACTTTCCGAATATCCATACTTAATACTTGTCCCTTCACCAAAATCTTTTTCAAAAATTGCTCAAAACACTTGGTAAAATCACTTTATTATTCACTTTTATTTCTTTGATAATTTTCGAATGACTCGCCGATGGTTTCATAAATATTTTTACCATAAGGAGCTTTAAATGGGGATTCCGGAAGAAGCTTTATTTCAAAAATATTTTTCCTTAAAAATATTTTATTTCTACATCTTATTTATTTTTGAAATCTCTTCAATTTTTTTTTACTTTCTCGAAATCAGCTAATTCTAGCATCAATTTCACTCATTCTAAGGTATTTCTACCTTATCTCTAATGAGTTTTTTAAACCTAATAAGCCAAGCTTTGTATGAACCAATGCTCTTATACCAACTATAACGACTTGCCATTTTGACTGCCCCAAGTCGCTAATTAACCAACTCGAAACGTGCAAAACGACAGATTGTTATTAGCTTATAGGGTTTAAACAGAATTAAATACAAAATCATAGAATACAATATTTGCAATGAGATTAAATCTATATAAATATAAATGTGAATACAATATTTTGTACAGCGGAAGAAAAAAAAATGTATACATAAATTTATTTAAATAAATTTACTCTTTTTTTGGCCAAGCTTAGCGCGTGCCTGCGTCCTTACACCATCACGTGCCTCTCCTCTTTGGGAGTTGAAATATTTAAACCTGGAACACTTAGTGTCTGACCCGAGCGTTCCATGCAAAATCACAAAACACCCGAGTTAAGATTAAACTTATTTCAAGTCAGTAAACTTCGAAATAAACACATAAATACAATTAGTTAAATCCCAACGATTTATTTATATAATTCCAGTATAACATTTTTGAACTGCCAAAATTATGAACATCACAAAGAAATGCAGCATGAGGGAAAGCTTTCATGCGTGAGGCCCAACCAAATGGCAAACATAAGTAAGAAATACTACAACAATATAAAGGAAACAATCTTTTACATGCAAGGCGGTGAGGCATGAACCCAGTTCGAAAACATATGTAGTATTCACCTTCCAGAATATGGTATGTAGGGGTAGAATGCAAGGAAAAGATTCACGTGTATACAGTAAAGGTCTGGAAAGTCTTGGGATAAACAAGAGTCACCAGGCTAATATTAAAGAGAAAAATGGCCCTAAAATAGAAAGACCCATGTGGATTTCTCAGGCAATGAACCTACACACATAGATAAATCATATAAATTATGGAAAGACTAAAATAAGCTGTTCAACCAATGGCAAATATCACATGCAATAACCTGAAGTAGGTATACAATCAACCATTTCTCTTGCTTGTCAAAATGGAGAGTGCAATATGAAATCAGCAAAGATACTACATGCATGAATCATGCACAGAACTGAGAATCCCAAGCTTCATTTTTTTGTAATTTTTGTCCTTTCCATCTTGTGATTATGTTTGACTAGACAAGAAGGTAATAACATTTCACTACGATTAATTTTGAATCTAGGCTGATATTACTAAGAAAATATTTTTGACATTTTTTTCTGCTATGTAACTAACAAGGCACTACTCTAAAATGACATTACAACTTATAGCGGCCCTTGTATAAATACATTCTGAATAACTTATACATAATTTACGTGTGTGACGGCCCGCCCCACACCAGCCATCATTTCCTCAGAAAGTGCGTTGTACACATGCCCGACTAGCACGGAACGGTCGCCAAAGAAAGGAAAGAAGAGACTGAACAAATCGAAAACCTGTAGAATATCTCACAGCGCATGGAACAAAATATAATAATAATATACTTGACATAAAACAGGTGAGACAGTGCATAAGCTGATAACTAAAACCAACATCAACATCATCATCAGAGTAGCGGAAATCTAAATATAACTTATTACAACTTTCCAAATTACTGCCTCTAAACAAAAGAAAGAAAGGTACACCACTAATGCCCAAAGTAGTGACCGCATCAACACACGGGGAATATCTATATATATGTATCATACGTGGAAGCCTCCTGCTCGTCTCCGGTACAGCTACTCGTGCATACCACCTAACCTGTCTCTAGACTGCTCGTGAGAGCACCCAGAGTAATAAGAAGAGACATAAAACTCTGGGTCAGACAAAAAGTCTGGTATAAGCGATAAGCAGCTAAACAGAACAATAACAGGTATACTAAACCATACCTGTACCTGGACCAGCAACCAAAGAGCTAGCAATACATACCGTAGAATACTCTAAGGTGCCACTAATATATGGTGTAAAGAGTATGGGGTTGGGGATGTGCATGTCATTATGATGGCAAACAAATCAAACATAGCAACCATCCTCACATCTCTCACTCAGTGCGTAAAGCATATGATGTCCACCACTGTCAATCACTAGACCCATCGAAGTAGTGACGGAGTTCGACTTGTACAACTACTGCTACTACCAAGCTTACCACATGGAGTCATGACCAAACCTTTACAAATGACCCCACTTGTAACACCCCGTAATTCTGTAACATTAAGTTTCACAGGGAGGGAATATTATTACTTAGCCCAGTTTTCTTTCCAAGCTGAAGATTAGTCGAAGTTTTGCTTGGATTCTCTTTTCCATTGCTATGGCTGGCTCACGTTACATTGGGGAATATAAATTTTATTTTATGCTTCTTTATTTTGTAAGACAGATATTCTGGTATTGGAAAATAACTGTTGTACAAAATATTTGATCAATAAAGTAAAGTTCTATTTTCCGCTGTTTTAATTTTGTCTGTCTTGTAATTTATCTGTATCTTTTACCTATAACTCTCCACCGAAGTTAAGGCATTCCCTTTGTGAGTGACCTTAATGGATGTGGGGTGTTACACGTGGTATCAGAGCTGAAGGTTACTAGATCATATAAAAGATTTGAAAAATAATAATTCAAAACAGTTTTTAAAGAAGCATTTTTTCAAAAGAAAAGTTTTGTTCTAAAGGCATATTTTCCACAAGCCATACGCACTATCTTCTGATCCTCTGTTTGAATTCTTGTCCCCTTTTTCTTGAGTCTTCGGGGCTCCTGGCTTTCAGGGAGGTAACCTCATCGCGACACGTTTCCGTAGGCTTGATAAGACTACGATACCTATCGAAGGGCAAAGTAGTGCCCGACTTCCATCTATAGCCATAGTAGTTTCACCTGCAACTAGCTTTCTTTCAAGCTATGAAGGGTTTTCCGTGCGATGGAGGCAGCTTTTGAGAAACTTGTCAATAGGATTACACAGGGATGGTAAAGATGAGGATGAGGGAGTTTGGCTAGGGAGCTCAACGCAAGGATGAGAAATTCATGGATATAAACTCGACTCACGAAGAAAGAAGGAATTATAAAACCTAAGACAAGAGGAAGTATCTTTTCCATGGTATAATGGGGCATATAATTAAGGACAAGGGCAAGGACGAGGGACAGAATTTTCTGAAGGGAGAGTGCATGCTTCCACCACTAGAATACCTGAGAGAGAGAGAGATAGTAAAAGTCTCTGTTGGAAAAATTTAGCTTTTCGTTTTGATCAACCAGTTAGTACTCTTTTGATCTTAGCGCTTCGCATTTGTTCATATCTACTTCCATAGTTAAGTCTCTCCATCTTAGTACTTGTATCGTAGAAGAACCCATTAGTGTCTCAAATCCAATTGGTGGTTCGGCCCGTTTACCTTTGGTTTGTAAGGATTTGAGAATAACTATATTAAGTGTCGAGTTTAAGCGTAATGCTTATATTTTTGGTTCCATGGGCTATGAGTTGATTCAAGGCATGGGTTGGTTGGCTAGTAATTCTGAAAGGAGGGTAGTTAGACTTTTGACTTGCCTTGGAAATTGTAACACCCCACGTCCATTAATGTCACTCACAAAGGGAATGCATTAACTTCCATGGAGGTTTTAAGTGAATATAGAACAGTAAAATTACAACAAGACAGATATAAAATAGTACTTGGAAATTCAAAAACTTTATTTCATTGTAGCAGAAGTCAAAACATGTTTGATTACATCATAACACCATATTCAATGTCAAGTACAATATCTATCTTGATAAAACAAGTACATAATCCCATTACATGAATAGCCATTAAAAAGAAAGATAACAAGCTGGACTTTACTTCAGCAGTCCAAGCTTTCCAGAAGATAAGCGATCCAACTAGACTCCACTAGAACTTGGCCCAACCTGCGGACCTGAAGGGAGAAAAAGGATGGAAAAGAGGGGGTCAGACATAAAGTCTGGTGAATATGATAATTCTACAATACTATTACCAAAATAACTGGACTAAGGCATAAGCTGGAAAACAAGAAAATGTCTATGAAGAGCAGATTAAGGACATAGACAATCGCTAAAGGCAACATTATAGGCGCTCCTAAATACTAAAGGATAAACACTATACTGCACCACACCAGTCACCCTAAAGATTCATCCCACTTAGCTTCACTTAGAAACTTTCCCAATGGCTTTACGTACCCCTAGCTGACTACATAGGTGCCGCCTGCCCCTATCTCCACTAGGTGTACCCTACTTCCCATTATTCGATCGGCTCCCTAACTCGTAGATACCCGTGCTGGCCCCACAGTGGGGTGTATCACTCCCCTAAAGTGGCAACCTGATACAACGGACATGCACGGCTTATACCTACACGATGCAACAACGTCTTACCTACCAGCCCGGGTCCACACACGCATATGAAACCCGTTGGACTTGCGTTGCCACCGCTCCCTGTTTTGGCCTCTTATAGTCAAACCCAGTATGCGTGTCCCGTCCTCGACTTGGGTCGAGCCCACAAAGATACGAAATGGGCTACTGGTCTGAAAAGGGCCCCCACCAAGCTTCCCACCTAGGCTTGGTCCCCTCTAGTATATCCCACTTAACCCCTCCATGTCTACTTACATGTCTGAATTTGGTTAAGAGTTCTTATAGTAATTCCACCTGCCACCCAAGGCACCCACTTAACCCCCATGTCCCACTTACATATTTACTTTGGTTAAGTGTTACTAATCATA
>JASFAX010007650.1:0-21030 GCA_030737875.1 Allium sativum | reverse complement strand
AAAATTAAACTTTTATATTTATGTCTTCAGATTTTATCAATTTAAGCAGTGTCGGTCCACTATCCACGAACATATTTATTGGATATTCAAAAATGATTTCAAATGAGGACATCGATATGAAAATATTAAAATCTTTTGATAGGCCTATGTATATGCAGTGGCTGCTGACAGAAGATGGTAAGTTTATGTATTCGCTCAAACATCCTCAATATACAGAATATAACTGAAGTGCTGCAGAAAAAAAATCTTGCTTTGATGCATTCCTAACTAGTTTAGAAACATATGCTATAAATAAATAATGGAAATATGTAAAAGAACTTACTGCATCTTCGGTGCTATTCTTTTTAACTGAAATAAGCATCATAATAGTTCTACTGGGCCAATAGCTTAACAGAACATCTATCAGCAGGGACAGGTTTAATAACTTGAGAGTTGGTTCAGCTCAAAACGTCCATAGGATAGCCTGACTTACATAACAGTGAATGAAAGAATTATAAATGCTACCAATTAAGCTAAAGAAGATATGCTACTAAGAATCAAGCAAAACAGTTGTCATGAGTCATGTGATTAATAATCTACTGAGTCCTACTTGTTCAAGCAAGAAACAAAATGATTGATGAAATGCATGCAAGTCATCCACGCAGTAAGTTGCAACATCGATTCAATGTAAGATTGGAGTGGACGACATGAAACTCCTGAAATTGATGAGTTTCAAGGATGGTCAGAGTGTAGGAGAATAGAGTGATCTAAAAGTTTGCAACAACGTTATTTACTTTGACAGTTTACTTATTTCGTAACAAAATAAAATAAATTACCACAGCAAGGCGGAAAATGTGAACCTAATTCGTCCCTATCACACCAAACTCTGCATTCCCAAAACAATCCAAATTCAGTTCCACAACCCTACAAATTCACTACCTTTACCGCTTTACGTGTCACCCTCAATTCTGCATGCTCTCCATTTGTCTATCATTCAAAACAGGCTCTCCCCTACAAATGCTGCATTTCACATCCTCCCTTCATCAAACCAAAATTCAATTATCTCAAGCTCCAAACTCAACGATGAAGGTCATCCTAGCAGTTGCTTTCATTGCTCTCGTCCTTGCTCTTGCTGCTACTGCAGAGGAGTACTCTGACTCCTCATGTAGACAAGAAGTGCAACGATACTCTCTTAACAGATGCCGCTCTTTCTTTAAATCTGGGAGACGACAGAGCCTTTTAATGACAGGTGCAGAAGATGATATGGATGACGAAGATGATAACATGCAAGTGCCACAAGAGTGTTGCATGCAGCTAAGGAGAGTGAGTGAAGAATGTCGGTGCCCAATGATCAGACATGCGATGAAACAAATGATGCAAGAAGCAGGATATACAGGCCAGGAGTGTACAGGCCGATGCAGAGAAGTGATGATGAAAGGAAAATTCCTGCCAGCAATGTGTAACATGGAGCCACATTCCTGCAGAATGCGCCAAGGTGGTCAAATCTAGGAGTATGAAAAGATGAGGATGTAAAAAATAAATAATGCATGGAACACATCATCGTGTGTGACAAGCATGCAAATCTAGTTAACCAAGGAAATAAAAGGGAGGTTTTCCCATTTTAAAACATCTTTTATTGCTATTTTCACTGTAAATGGTGTTCTATGTTGTGACTGCCTTCACTAGTCCACCTAAAGACAAATATATCTTCACAATGCATATGAACTGGTAAGAATTGCAAGCCTATAAATCTGTAAACAGTTAATTCTTAGATAAACTGATCTGATTAGTATCCACCCTAATTTATGTTTACAAAAAGTTAAACGCTAAAGGTCAACATAAAGAATTGCCACTTATATTCATTGGACATTTCTGAAGCGATATTTTTTCTTCAAAACAACAATCAAAAAAAGGGAAGAAGAGGAAGAAAGAGGAGAGATGGAGGGTGAGAATTCCAGCTTAAACGGCAGATCCCATTGAAACAAGCCCAGGGCTGAAATGAAAAACGGTTGTCATTATGCACTTTTACGTGAGTCAGAATCATCACTACATGAAACTATATATGTATGCAGTTTGACAAAGCGGTGCAGGTTGAAATGGAAAAAAATGTTATACAATTGATATAGATGAGATTCTCACAATTAATAATAGGACAAATTTTTTAAATGAACTTCTGGGAAAAACTTTTCATATAACTTATTATAAAAGTATGCCTGTTTTCCATATGAACACATGATCTTGCGCATTCCATTTTTGCGCAAGAACAAATTTGTTCTTGCGCAGAAATGGAATGCGCATTATTATTATTTTTTAAGTTTTTTTTTTTCCTCTAGCGCATTCCATTTTTGCGCGAGAACAATTTTGTTCTCGCGCAGAAATGGAATGCGCTAGGTCTTTTTTGCACACTCAAAACCAAAGAGCTGGTACAAATTAAATGAAATGGTCCAGCCCCCTTTCCTCAAATTTCAGTTGGCTTCCATCTCAAAAATATCCAAAAACCCTAAATACCCAAACCTATTATACTACTTCAATCTTCCTCCAAACAACTAAATTTCCTCTTTTCATCATCAAATTCTTGCAAAATGGCGGAAGCTTCAACATCCTCGCAAAGTAGAGGTACGATTCATGTCTCTAAACTAGTTTTTCTAATCAATATAGTTCTATGCTTTCAATAAGTTTATCAAGTCCTTTTCAAAAAGTACTACGGTGTTAAATGCTTTCAATTTGTTTAGCAATTCAATTTCAAATAGTTCTATGATTTTAATTTGTAATTTGTTTGATTTTCAATGTTGTATGACCATGTTGTAGGAAATGGTCTAGTGCCCGGACCTGTTGATCCTAGTGTGCTCTACCGACAATATGAACACCGAAGTAACAACGTTGAGTTAATGGAGGTATAGCTGTACATCCTTATAAAAATGTTAGTTAATTTGTTTATGTCTCAACTAACATAATTTAAATATCGTTCGTTTGCTTTCACATTTGTTTGCGTAGTCTTCTGAAAAAGTTAAGGCTACCGATCATTCGAGCAAGATAAAACTGATTGAATGTAAAGATCCTCGGCTTGAAACGTTTCTTCGAATAGCACAAATGTGGCAAGTACTCCAGATAGATTACGTTAGATTGGATCACAGACTTATCACTGCATTGTATGACCGTTGGCGCCCGGAAACTAATACCTTCCATTTTAGAGTTGGAGAAATGATGATTACCATGCATGACGTCGAGAAAATACTTGGTATTCCCACTTATGGTCGTCCTATTATGTTTGATGATTCACATACCGACTACGGTGAGTTATGCCACGAGCTCTTGGATGTAGTTGTTCCCAAAAACAAATTTATGGGGAGATATGAAATAAATATGAAGTGGTTTAGAGAATCATTTGGTGGAACTCTTCATGAGCATGCAACAAGAGTGGAGATAGAACGTCGAGCACGGGCTGTCATTTTATACATTCTAAATTCCCGTCTGTTTGTCACACATTCGAAAGGGCGATGTAATTTAAGGCTCTTGCCATTTTTAAGAGATTTTCATCAGTTTAGTTATCACGCTTGGGGGAGTGCAGTGCTTGCTAATTTGTATAGCGAGTTATCGGCTGTCGCGTTAAGAAAATCAAATTCTATAGCTGGTTGCATGACTTTGTTGCAGGTATATCTTCTGTACTAAAGATTAACATAAATATTTGTACACCACTTAATTTTTTTCTATTTAAATGTCATATATTTTTGTAGTTATGGTCGTGGACTTATTTGGCAATTGGTCGACCAAATGTACACATTCCGGACAGTACGACTATACTTCTCCATTTCGGTCGCAGGTGGAATGTTGCCAAAAATTGGGCTAGTACTCCGAGAAATGTCCTGTTTTATAGGAATGAATTTGATTTGATGTCGGCTGAGTGTTACATGGAATCCATACAATTTAGATATTGGGAATAATATGCCGGAAAGGTTTAGGATTTTATTGTGCAGTACTCGGCTTATTTTTTTTGTATGCATTCAGAATCATTGTCCGGACCGAGTAATGAGGCAATTCGGTTATGCGTTTCAACATATATCCGATCCGGTTGATCAAGTGCCTGAGAATCCAGGAAATTGGGGTGAGTTCATAATTCAAACCGTTCATCGTTGGAACACTAGGGAGGAAAATGTGATTGTTGAGAGAACGCCGCCAATTACGTTGGTCGAGTATGAGTATTGGTATTGGAAGATTACTCGCCGTTTCGTATTGAGGGACTCTTCTTCACTTTTAGCTTCATACATCCCTCAGGCGCCATTGGAACGTGATATCGTTAGCGGTATTTACACAGCTATGGATATGACGGTGGATATAGAGCAAAGCCGGGATGAGCCTGAGCAGGTGAAAGTGAAATGTGTAGGATTGAGGAATTTCTTGGATACACTCTTAGGCCGAAACAAGTTGCGTCGACCTAATCCACCCCCTCCCCCTCCTCCTCCCGCATTCCCGCCACCACCTCCTCTTATTTCAGGTTCGGGACCCGGGCTCGAACAAGAGGATGAAGGTCAACATGAAGCAGAGATAGAAGGTGCTCAAGGCAATGTGCAAGAGCTTTTCAACATATCGACAGAAGGTTGGCCGAGTTGGCCTTCAATTGAACATAGTTTTGGGTTCGGAGCAGGATCTACTAGTGGTGTTCAAGAGGATATTTTTGTTGGTCCGTCACAACCACCCATGGAAAGTCAACAAATCGAAGGGTCTACTCAGCCACAACCGTCGGAAACTGTAGATGTTATCGTAAGTTCTCAACCACCGCCGATAACAAAGCGATATACAAGAAGAGGGGGGAAGAAGAGGGACACGCCGATTGAAGTTCGAAGACTTAGAGACTAGCGAGTTAGTGATGTCGTAGTGTTCATGGGTGATTTGATGTAGGTTGGTCATGTTTAATTTGACTATGTACTATGCATTATGTATGTTGTATTAGCATAGGTGCTTTACCATCATGTATGTTGAACCAATTGTGTTTGAATTTAATGTTGGTCATGTTCACGTATGAGTTTGAATTGGCTAGTAAATGTTTGAAGTATGTGTTTGAAAGGGCCATTAACATGAGTGTGAAGTATGAGTTTCAAGTCTGTGCAACTTGAAGTGAGTAGCAGCTCTCTGGTTTTGGAAGGCCAAAACTGGCCTTGCGCAGTCCATATATGCGCAAGAACAAATCTGTTCTTGCGCATATATGGAATGCGCATTTTTTATTTTTTTTATAAAATAATTGAGCATTCCATAAATGCGCAAGAACAGATTTGTTCTTGCGCATATATGGACTGCGCAAGGCCAGTTTTAGCCTTCCAAAACCAGAGAGCTGCTACAAGGAGGGATGGAACTGCACAAAACTGGCCTTGCGCAGTCCATATATGCGCAAGAACAAATCTGTTCTTGCGCATATATGGAATGCGCATTTTTTATTTTTTTATAAAATAATTGAGCATTCCATAAATGCGCAAGAACAGATTTGTTCTTGCGCATATATGGACTGCGCAAGGCCAGTTTTGGCCTTCCAAAACCAGAGAGCTGCTACAAGGAGGGATTGAACTGCACAAAAACAAAGATCGAATTGAAATAACAAACCTATATCAAATTCGAATTACAAACATAGATCGAATTCAAGGAACAAACATAGATCAAATTCGGATTACAAACATAGATCGAATTCAAATTACAAACATAGATCGAATTCAAATAACAAACATATATCGAATTTGAATAACAAACATAGATCAAATTCGAATTAATAACATTGACGTAAACCTTCATCATCGAGTGCACGATTCTTTTTTATGGCCTAAACCACCACATTTACTACACCGATCTTGCCGATTAGTATTTGGTTGATCCATAGCCCCTTTGATTTGTGTAGATTTTGGTCGTCCCGAGTTTCTACGCAAAGGTGGTGGTTTAAGGTCCGGGCATTCGTATGCTGTCCAATATCGACAATCCGGAACTGGATGAAATGTAGGAAGGTACGAGGCGACATAATTGGCGGTTGTGTACCATGGTGAAATGAAATCAGCATTCCTTCGGTTAGCCCCTCCAGAACCCTTAGAACATGCCGCTAAAACATGTGAACAAGGGAAATGTTCTAGTGTTGGCATATTGCATGAACAAGACGCTAAAACTTTGTTTTCTCCTACTTGAACCGTATAGCAGTGCATTTGCGAATCTTTTACTCCCCACTCCGTAGTGCTGTAGCGTTCGATATTCAAATGTCTCGAGGCTTCCATGCGTGTTTTAGCAATTGCTTCCCACTTTGGCGTCAAATGAGTTGTCAACAACCCCGCTTGAGTACGACGCTCGTAGAAGTAGTGATTGACACGATGAAACGTGCGTGCAACAAATGAATGTACAAGTAAGTTCCTTGTTCCCTTCAAGACACCGTTGAAACTTTCCAACACATTGGTCGTCATCATGTTGAATCTCATGCCACCATCCCGGCTTAGCGTCCAACTTTCTTCTTGGTCCTGCAAACATGTGTCGATCCACGCATTGACTGCAGGACACATCAACTTTAGTTGCTTTCGATAGTCATTGTATTTTACCACTTCAGAGGCTGTTGCTGCAGCGTGTAGCAAGTTTTGAAGTTCATCAGACCCAAAACCCTTTTTTTTTGAAATTGGCTTTAATATGCCTAATACAAAATCGGTGATGGTGAGGAGCAAGCCAACCTTCTATTAATGCATGCGGAATTCCTTTCATTCTGTCAGAAACAAACGTAATAGTTCTTGAACGTAGGGAGGGAATATGCATCCATATAGAATTTATAAACCATTTCCATGTATTCCATGATTCGGTTCCAACAATAGCAAATGTCAAAGGATAGAGACCTTGGCTAGCGTCAACACCAGTGGCAACAAGAAGTGTTCCCAAATATTTCCCGTATAAATGCGTTCCATCAATGGAAAGAAGTGGCCGACAATGTGCGAAACCTTCGATTGACGGCCCAAATGCCCAAAATGCAGCCTCGAAAACATTACGTTTATGTATAACTTCATATACTATTCCCAGATTGGTATTCTTCACCGCCTGAAGATATTTAGGCAACTCGGCATATGATGTATCCCAATCGCCGTATATCAAGCCTAAAGCTTTGGTTAATCCTTGCCAAGCCTTTGCATAAGTAACCTTAATATGAAACATGTTTGACATCGTTTCTTGGACCGTTTTCGCTGTCATATTCGTCTCGGATTTAACAAGCGGTAAGATTTTACTACAAATAAACTTAGCAGTAGCTTGACGGTGATTTGAGTTGATTGTTGGGTTTAGACACGTGTGATCACCTCCATACGTCTTAATTTTCCAGAAATTTTGAGATATCTTCGTCGATAGATGAGCATGTAGCCGCCAAGGACATTTCTCATCAACGTCACAGCGCAATGTATAGTCATGAGAACGAGATTTGACTACTCGATAAGAAACCGAACATTTAATGACCCATTCACTTAGCTGCTCAATAAGGTCTTGTTTGGATTGAAATGTCAACCCAACTCGAGGACCTTTGTCAACACATTCTCGTCCAAATACTTCCATATCTAAATGAGAAGTCTCCATGCATGACGTATTCATCATTTCTACGGTACATAAATCTTCGAATAAAGGATTCTTCGTTTCCATGGTTGCTGCATTATCTTGCTCACTAATGGGTTGTACGTCCTCATCGAGGGGGCCTTCGTTATTAACTTGACTGTTCTCAACCCAAGTGTTGTCTGCTTCTAGTGTACATGCCACTTCCAAGCTATTAAGTTGTTGTACAACCGCAATTTCTTTGCATACACAATTTTCTTCTGCTTCCGATCTACGATATGATCCTTCTCCAACTTCATGCGTCGAGTACCTGTAGAAGGAGATTGATCATAACTTGCAATTGTTGTTGATAAACATAATCTCCAAAATTAAATACATATACTAACCAAAGTGTTGTTTGAGACTCAATCTGGATGGTCTCCTGAAAAGTCTCGCCCGGTAAGTTATCATCGGGTAAGGTGTAATAAACTTGATCTTGTAGCTGCTCTTCTTGGATTTTTTCGCATTTCAGAACGTACATCTCTATCACTCTCATTCCAACTGCGAACATCGAATCCATATCTTCATCGTCGTCTACAGTGATAGCGGTGGAACCATCATCCTTTACCCACTTCGTTACTAGCTTTATATCGAACTCATTTTCGTCTGTTTTGGAAACATCATACGCTTTTTTCTTAAGCGATTCGAACGAACAATACTTCTTAATTTTGCTTCCTTTTATTTTTCCCCCTACATATGTAGGTTTCTCATCTTCCCCGACCACTAATTTATCATCGAAGTAAAAGATGATTGGAACATGTGTCATACTCTACACAATCATGAAATTAACAAACATTAAAAAAAACCTCTACATTCAAATATGTCAAAGCTTTTTAAAGTACTAGGATAAAAATTATCTTTATTTTCCTTCAAACCGGTGAATGTTACAATTGGTGTAGTTGGAGATTTGAAGATAGGGTGTGTTTTTGAGAAAATTGGTTTTTGGAATTGGTAAAGTAAATGAGGAAGAATGGAGGTGGGCTGGTAGATATAGGAGTGCCAGTGCGGTGAGCACTCCAAAAGTGCTCAAGAAGGAAATCCTTCTTGAGCACTTTTGGGAATGCGCAAAAAGGAAATCCTTCTTGCGCATTCCAAAAGTGCTCAAGAAGGATTTCCTTCTTGAGCACTTTTGGAGTGCTCACCCCACTGCTAGTCCTATATCTACCAGCCCACCACCTTTCTTCCTCACTTACTTTACCAATTCCAAAAACCCATTTTCTCAAAAACATCTCCTATCCCCAAATCTCCAACTACACCAAGAATCTTTCAAAAACGTGCGGCAATCTGGTTTTACTCCGACACATCAGCATTCATGGCATCATCTTCAACTTCGAAAGGTGAGTTTAATTAGGTTTTTTTCCTCTTCGACTAGCTATGACACATATAGTTCATCTAATACGTTTTAATGCTGGATTTATAAACTTAAACATGGAGAATCGAGAAATTGACGATGAAACTTTAGTGGCCAATTGCGAAGAAATCGAAAGAAATAGATCTACCAATATTCAAAACGTGGAATATGTACCCGAAACTCAATTCGATCCAATACCTTCCGCACAACCACATGTACGAGGGACTATGAATGCTCGTTTACGTTCGATTGTCTCGAAACAAAAACCGGGTCAAAAATTCTACCATAACGGGATGCAACTAGAGCGCCTATGTCCCGTTCCTCCAACTATGCCAAATTGCCCTTACCCGACATGCCGTTGTGGAGAAGAATGTATAGTCGTTGTGGCAAAAACAGAGACTAATGCAGGTCGAAGATTTTTTGGTTGCAGCTCATACAAAGAAAACAAGTACGATCCAGAGAATATTCAATGCTGCGATTATTTCAAATGGATTGATCCTCCTATGTGCGCTAGGGGTCTTCAAAATGTGAATATTAGGCACACATCCCTAAAACGAAACTTAATTAGGCTCACATCCGGTCATAAACTTATTGTAAATTAGGTCCCTATTTTCAAAAATATATAAAAAAATATTAAAAAAAATATTAAAAAACCATGTAAATTCGTATTTAATTAAAACAATTAATCGTGAAAAAAATCAGATCAAAAAAACATTAAAAACAACGTCGAAATCATGAAATACAGAAAATCAACGAAATACAGTAAATTGCATCAAAACATGCATATAAGTCGATTAGTTGCATACCTGTATGCATTTATTTCAAATCTGCGTCAAAACTGCAGTATAAATGCATACATGTATGCACATATTGTTAAAACATGCATCTGCTGATGCATTTGTTTAAAAACTGCATACCTACGTGCAACTTATTCACGTTTGCATGTATTTTGACATATATGCACACATGTATGCAGTTATATAGAAAAACTGCATACATGTATGCAATTTTTCAAACAGGCGTGCATAAATATATGCATGTGTATTCGAATAGTTGCATAAATGTATGCAACTATTCGTAAACGTTGCATACATTGATGCAACTTTTTTTTTTTAATTTTTGTGGACTTCCGAGAATATTTACAGATTTTAGAAATTTTTTTTTTTTTTTAAGTGATAGCGCCTGAAAATTTGGACAGAAAACGAAAGAGGCGGAGGTATGGAAAGTGGCAGGCGGAAGATTCCAGGCGGCAGCTAAAATAGGGGGCGGGTTTACAGAGAAAACATTAATTACAGGGATGTATTGTGAATTTAAAACTTGCAAAATAGTTGCATACATGTATGCAACTTTTGCCAATAGTTGCATATATGTATGCAAGTATTTCTGAAGCTGTTTTAGTTGAAAATGTATGCAGAAACTTGCATACATGTGTGCAACTATTTGAAATACTTGCACACATGTATGCAAGTATTTACATGTGAAAATAAAATGTGTGCAGAAACTTGCATACATGTATGCAACTATTTTAAATACTTGCACACATGTATGCAAGTATTGCAGGTAAAAATATAACAGAGAAATACTTGCACAGATGAATGCAAGTATTCCAAATATGTGCATGATTTGATGCAAATTACTGCATTTTTCGTTGTTTTCTGTATTTTTTCGATTTTGATGCATGTTTTGATTTTATTATGATCTGAATTTTTGGGCGAGTACATGTTTTATTTAAATACGAATTTACGTGATTTTTTTAATATATTTTTTATGAATTTTCGAAAAACAGGGACTAAATTTACAATAAGTTTATGACCGGGTTTTTTTTATATTTTGAAACCTAATAGGGACCTCTAAAAAACGCACCCCTTCAAAATGCCTTGGAAATGCAGGAAGAAGTGAGACGTTTGGGAAAAATTGTGCAAGAATTAAGAGGAGGGGGTTCGAGCTCGGCCACTAGTTGGTGATGATTTATCAAGTCTTCCACTATTAGAATATGATCCTCCATCACGCCAACCTTCAATGTATCTTATTTAATCGCTGTACTATCTATGTTTTCTATTTTTCGTCCAAACTATGTCTTTGGCTTATCTATTTCATGCTTGTAATGTACTGTTTGACTTCTACGTTCGACTTTAATGTTCATGTTCTACGTTTGATTACTTAGTCTTATTTTCTATTAGAATTTGTTTTATGTTTCAACGTTCATTTACTGTAATGTAATGTTTAATCTAATGTTCTTGTAATGCTTGGATCAGTTTTCTATATTGCTCTCTGGTTTTGAGTGGGCAAAAAAGATCTAGCGCATTCCATTTCTGCACGAGAACAAAATTGTTCTCGCGCAAAAATGGAATGCGCTAGAGGAAAAAACTTTAAAAAATAATAATGCGCATTCCATTTCTGCGCAAGAAAAAATTTGTTTTTGCGCAAAAATGGAATGCGCAAGATCATGTGTTCATATGGAAAACAGGCCTACTTTCATAATAAGTTATGAAAGAGGCCTATTCATACAATAAGTTTTTCCCAGAAGCTCATTTAAAAAATTTGTCCTTAATAATAATGTTTAAACTCAGGAATCAAATATCAAATCATATCGACCTATGATAAACTATAGGAGAGATGAATATGTGATCCAGTAGCAAAATGCAGAATTGCAAGTTGCAACTGTTGAAATTCCTAAAGAGTTGAATGAAATACATTTAGTCCCACATTGGCAAATAATGGGTTAATGTTGTGTATGTATATAGGATCCTCATTCTCTTAATTGGCCCTTACGATCAGGTAATTTTGTGCGAGAGGGAGGACCTATATCTGATGAACACACATGCGCGCGCGTGCGCCGCCCGCCCGTCCGACCGCCCGTACCGAACCGAACCGGGCCGGGTCGGGTTCGGGTTCGGGTTCGGGTTTAGGCTTGGGCTTGGGCCTTGCATAAAACCATATTTTTGCACTAAAAAAACTCTGCAATTTTTAAACGGGTTTTTGGAATGATGGCGGATACGGGTGCGACCCGTTTAGAATGAGCGGGTGCGACCCGTTACAGTTCAAATGAGCGGACGCGTTCATTTAAACTCAGACGGCAACGGAAAATAAAAGGATGCGCTTTTTCGAACGGATGCGACCCGTTAAAGCATCCAATTGAAAATTATATATACATAATGATTCTGATCAAATCATTACTGAAAATACTCTTCTTCCTTCTGTTGTCTATTTCCTCGAACTGCCATTGCTGATCGTCACAGACAGTACATAATCCCTACAATATCGAGCAGTCTTCGCGTCTGTTGTATCCTGGGAGGCTTCGACTGAAAGTCTTAAGGAAACTGACACATTTCAGGCCTCAGACGATCTCGTTTAGACTTCAATTTTGTTGTTTAACTTTCATTTTGTATAGCAGATATTTGGTTTGTGTACTATATTAACTGCTGGACGGAAATAATATTTCTGTCGTTGTTGAATTGATTTGTGTGCAAATCATTTCGTAGTTCATTCAGTGGACTGTGATACTGTTTCTTGTTTACTTCTGTTACAAATTAGAAACACTCATTTTCTGTTGCAAATTCTGTGTTTGAGTATATAGATTAAATAACATCATAAGACTTTCACTGTTTTTGACAAAACAGAGATGACAACAGAGCAAATGACGCTATAAACTGGCAATTTGAACAAGCCAGACTTGTTCAAAGGCGAAGGTGATGATTTTATGACGTGGCAGAATCAGATGTTGTTCTATCTCACCACCCTTGGCTTGCAGAAGTATCTTGAAGAAGATGAACCGGTGCCGCCTACACCAGGAAACGCCAAGGAAGCAATTAAGCATGATGGTCCATCTATTGATGCATGGAGGCATTCAGAATTTTTATGCAGAAACTACATTCTAAACTGCCTAGACAAGGTCCTGTACAAAGTGTACCAGCCCATAAAGACTGCAAAAGCTCTCTGGAATGCACTGGCTACAAAGTACAAGACGCAGAATGTGAGTTTGAAAAAATTCATAGTCGACAAGTTCATGGACTACAAAATGGTGGATTCAAAGTCAGTGACTTCTCAAGTGCAAGAGTTGCAAATTATTATCCATGAGATGGAAGCAGAAGGTCACAAAGTTGGTGAATCATTTCTGGTTGAAGCAATTACTGGAAAACTGCCACCATCTTGGAGGGACTACCGCAACTACTTGAAGCACAAAAAGAAGGAGATATCCTTACAAGACCTCATCGTCAGATTAAAGATAGAGGCAGATAATCGTGGAGTCACTCAACCTAAAAGTGAAGAGTCGCTTGTTACTGAAGGGTCAAAGAAGAAAGGGCACTTCAACAAAACCAAGAAAAGAAAGGCGCCAGAGAATAAGGAGAATAACCAGAAGAAGTCCAAGAAATTCAATGGTGACTGTTGGCTTTGTGGCAAGACTGGTCATACAGCAAAAGAGTGCAGACACAAGAAAAAGAAAAATTCGGAAGCAAATGTGGTGGATAACATGGACATCGATGAATCCAATTTTTCAGGAGTTGTGACCGAATGCAACTTGATCCAGAATTCTGCACAATGGTGGTTGGACACGGGTGCTACTAGGCATATATGCTCTGATAAGTCCGTCTTTTCAACCTACACCAAATTGGATCAAGATGAGAAACTCTATATGGGCAATTCATCGGCTTCCATGGTTGAAGGCAAAGGAACAGTCACCCTCAAGTTCACTTCTGGGAAGACTATTCGACTGAATGATGTCCTTCATTTTCCAGAGATCCGCAAGAATCTCATTTCTGGGTCCATGCTTTCGAAGAAGGGATTCAAGATGGTCTTCGAGTCAGACAAGATGGTTCTGTCCAAGGCAGGAATCTATATAGGAAGGGGTTACTTGTGTGATGGCCTATTTAAGGCAAATGTAGCCGTGATCGGCAATAATATGTATTCTAATAATGCTATGAATAAAAAGGAAGTTTTTTATATCGTTGAGCATGAAACTTTATTATGGCATGATAGATTAGGACATATTAATTTCCGAAAAATGAAAAAACTTGCAAATTTAGAGTTAATTCCTAAATTTCAAGTGGATAAAAACTACAAATGTGAGACATGTGTAGAAGCAAAAATTGTTAAGAAACCATTTCATACTGTTGATAGAAGTACTGAACCATTGGGAATGATTCATACTGATTTATGTGATTTCAAAAACTTACCTACAAGAGGTGGGAAAAAAGTATTTTATCATATTTATTGATGATTATACACGATATTGCTACGTATATCTTTTAAACAGTAAAGATGAGGCAATTACATCGTTTATAAAATATAAAGCTGAAGTAGAAAATCAGCTTAATAAGAAGATCAAGATATTGAGATCCGATCGCGGTGGAGAATATGAATCGCCGTTTGAACAAATCTGTGCAGAAAATGGAATAATTCATCAAACGACAGCACCATATTCGCCACAACAAAATGGCATAGCCGAGAGGAAAACAGAACGTTAAAAGATATGATTAATGCAATGCTTTTAACGTCTGGTTTACCGACGAACTTGTGGGGGGAAGCTTTGAATATGTCTAATCACATTTTAAATAAAGTTCCTCACAGTAAAACGGCAAAAATTCCATATGAGTTATGGAAAGGACACCTACCAAGCTTCAAATACCTCAAAGTGTGGGGGTGCTTGGTGAAAGTTCCTATCCCGCCTCCCAAGAAGGTCAAACTTAGACCAAAAACAGTAGATTGTTACTACCTAGGGCCTGCCCAAAATAGTAGTGCATACAAATTTTTGGTATTCAAGTCTGATATAGATGATATCCATGTAAATACAATCATGGAATCAAGAGATGCCTCATTTTTTGAAGACGTGTTTCCACACAAAAGAAATGAAGGAAATAATGTCCTCAGAAGGACACGAGAAGAATCAAGTAGCCCACATGAAGATGAAACTCATCGTGAAGTTGATGAAGTTGAACCAAGAAGAAGCGTAAGGGCCAGAACATCCAAGTCTTTTGGGTCTGAGTTCCTCACTTACGTACTTGAATATGAACCTCAAACATATAAAGAGGCCATGTCATCTTCTGAATCTTCGTGTTGGAAAGAAGCAATCCAAAGTGAGATTGATTCAATTCTAAGTAATAAAACTTGGGAAATTGTTGATATTCCACCTGGAATAAAACCAAATGGCTGTAAATGGATTTTCAAGAATAAAATGAAACCAAATGGCTCTGTTGATAAGTATAAAGCCAAACTAGTAGCCAAAGGATATCGTCAAAAAGAAGGGGTAGACTTCTTTGATACATACTCACCTGTTACACGAATAACCTCAATAAGAATGTTAATAGCAATTGCATCCATCTATAATTTAGAGATTCATCAAATGGATGTAAAGACGACATTCTTGAATGGAGATCTCGATGAGGAAATCTACATGGAGCAACCCGAAGGTTTTATATCCAAGGGAAATGAAAATAAAGTCTGTAAATTGGTAAAATCATTATACGGACTCAAACAAGCTCCAAAACAATGGCACGAAAAATTTGATAGTGTCATGATGCAAAACGGTTTTCGTATAAATGAATGTGATAAATGTGTTTATTATAAACAAATTGGACAATCATATGTCATGATTTGCTTATATGTGGACGATATGTTAATCTTTGGTCCTAACGTAAAAGTTATAGAGACCATAAAGAAAATGCTGATCAACAATTTCGATATGAAAGATTTAGGAGTTGCAGATGTTATTTTGAGAATCAAAATAATAAGAACCCCTAATGGAATTGAATTATCTCAGTCACATTATGTAGACAAAGTAATTGAAAGATTTCAAAATCTTGGGATTAAAGGAGTAGAAACACCTTTTAATCCGTCAGAAGTACTGCATAAAAACACTAATGAGAGTGTAATGCAACTGGAATACTCTCGTGTAATAGGATGTCTAATGTATCTTATGAACTGCACGAGACCAGATATAGCTTATGCAGTAAGTCGACTAAGCAGGTATACAAGTAATCCAGGAAAGGAACACTGGAAAGCACTAATGAGAGTGCTTGGATACTTAAAGAATACCACAAATTATTCTTTGCATTACGGAAAATATCCAGTCGTATTAGAAGGATATAGTGATGCAAACTGGATTGCCGATTCAGAGGAATCTAAATCCACAAGTGGTTATATTTTTACTCTAGCTGGAGCAGCAGTGTCGTGGAAATCCACTAAGCAAACATGCATAGCTCGATCAACGATGGAATCTGAGTTTATTGCTTTAGATAAAGCAGGCGAAGAAACAGAATGGCTTCGTCACTTCTTAGAAGATATTCCACTTTGGCCTAAACCTGTAACGGCCATATGTATTCACTGCGACAATCAAGCAGCGCTAAGTAGAGCGAAAAACTTTGTGTATAATGGCAAATCTCGACACATTCGTCGACGCCATAACACAGTTAGGTAGTTACTCTCAAATGGAACTATCTCCATTGATTATGTCAGAACCAGTGATAACCTAGCGGATCCATTTACAAAAGGGTTATCAAGAGAGAAAATTGACTGCGCATCGAGGGGAATGGGTTTAAAAGCCTAAATCAACAAGAGTTATCTTATACGGAAACCTATCCTAGCGACTGGAGATCCCACGGACTAGGATCAATAGGCAAACCAGTTCTGAATAACTCAAGACGTAATGCATTTACTCGGACATAGTCCTACTTCATTCCTATGGTGCACAATATAAAATGCATGCCTACAGAAGTTTCACAGGTTAAAGCTATGCTTTTTAATGATGACCATACCTTGTAAAATAACAAGTGGGGTATATGTAGGATACTCCTAATGGTAGCGATCACCTATGTTAGTGTGAGCTGGGTCAGCTCTATGAGAATATTAAAGGCTTATGTTCTCTATATACACTCGCAGAACCAGAAATTGTTCAGGACCAAAATGAACAAAACCAAGAGATTGGGTGATAAGGGAAATACTGTTTTGTTAAACTTATTGTCTGGTTATACAATAACGGCTGACGGTTCAAGATGAAATAATTCACCGATTAGCCAAGTATATCCGATGAGTTTTAACTAGGGAAAGTTCAAAGTGAAATATCTACTTATCCTCAATAAAACATTATTCCATATGTAGTCTGTGATATTTCAATTTGTGTGGGGGATAAAATGTATTATCATTCATGTGGGGGATTGTTGAAATTCCTAAAGAGTTGAATGAAATACATTTAGTCCCACATTGGCAAATAATGGGTTAATGTTGTGTATGTATATAGGATCTTCATTCTCTTAATTGGCCCTTAGGGTCAGGTAATTTTGTGCGAGAGAGAGGACCTATATCTGATGAACACACACGCGCGCGCGTGCACCGCCCGCTCGTCCGACCGACCGATCATACCGAACCGAACCGAACCGGGTCGGGTCGGGTTCGGGTTTAGGCTTGGGCCTTGCATAAAACCATATTTTTGCACTAAAAGAACTCTGCAATTTTTAAACGGGTTTTTGGAATGATGGCGGATATGGGTGCGACCCGTTTAGAATGAGCGGGTGCGACCCATTACAGTTTAAATGAGCGGACACGTTCATTTAAACTCAGACGGCAACGGAAAATAAAAGGATGCGCTTTTTCGAACGGATGCGACCCGTTAAAGCATCCATTTGAAAATTATATATACATAATGATTCTGATCAAATCATTACTGAAAATATTCTCTTCTTCCTTCTGTTGTCTATTTCCTCGAACTGCCATTGCTGATCGTCACAGACAGTACATAATCCCTACAATCTCGAGCAGTCTTCGCGTCTGTTGTATCCTAGGAGGCTTCGACTGAAAGTTTTAAGGAAACTGACACGTTTCAGGCCTCAGACGATCTCGGTTAGACTTCAATTTTGTTGTTTAACTTTCATTTTGTATAGCAGATAATTGGTTTGTGTACTATATTAACCGCTGGACGGAAATAATACTTCTGTCGTTGTTGAATTGATTTGTGTGCAAATCATTTCGTAGTTCATTCAGTGGACTGTGATACTGTTTCTTGTTTACTTCTGTTACAAATTAGAAACACTCATTTTCTGTTGCAAATTCTGTGTTTGAGTATACAGATTAAATAACAGCAACCATATACATGTCACATTAATTATCAAATTGCTATCCAAAATAAAATGATCGTTTCACAATAATATCAGACATGCCATAAGAAATAATGTCACTTGTGCAGCATTGGAATTTTGCATGAAACGCTTATAACACTTGTTTAACAATTTAATTTCAAGTATAATTTACAAGCAGCTTTGTACCTCTTTAAGTGGGAAAAATGAAGATAGGATATTCTATTATATTTCGCTTTATGTGATGTTATTTTGATAAATTTACTTGATTCATGGTGATTGATATGTTTTTTGAATATAATTATTCAATATGTTCTGATTACAAACCACAAAGTTTACAAATCAGATCTCACATCAGTTTATCATATCATAAATGAATAAATATGTACATCGTTCAATCATTGATAAACATTTGCGCATACGGGATTAATGAAATTTGTGGATGCATGCCTTTGTTTTCAAGCAAAGAGAATCACGACCCTGGTACTACCTTCGGGCGCAAAAGGTTGAAATTGGACCTCTAATTAGGATATCTTGCCTGACTTAGTCCATTCCGAGCTAAGCATTCTTCAGAACCTTTAAAACAAATGGTACACCTACATGGTGGATACTTTTTTTGAGATGAAGAATACTTTCTTCTAGTTTCGTTTTTGCATACAAAAAATACCAACACAACTTATTTTACAAGTGCGAACCCGTGCTTCGCACACGGGTTAGTGCAAATAGTGCATGAAATTATGTTGTAGGAAAGATTAATTATTTCTAATATACAGTTAAATTAAGTAAGATAATAGTTATACATCGTCATTATTGACACCTTGTAGTCAATAACACAACACAATGCAGTCAGTAACATCATGTTTGTAATATTTTTTTTATGTAATTAATGTGATAGTTTTGTAATATGTTAACATTTAAGCTACTGAATTGAAATGTTCACGTGTAGTAGGTGTTCAATAAGTAAGTTATGAATGGATAAGTAAATTAAAGTGGTTAGAGAACAAAATTTAAGTGCATGAATTCACGAATTAAAGTGGTAAGAGAACAAAATTTAAATGCAAGAATTTCACAGCAGTCTTGCAGTTTTATTATAGACGGCAAGTAGCATAAAAAGAACATGATGTTCAAACCAATTAAATAACGTTCCATACGTCAATGTAAGGCAGAAGAAAGAGGACACAAAGTGATAATACAAACAGCAGCCATCATAAAAAAGAACAGTTTAAAAAATTGCGAAATGTAATTTGTACATGTAGCAGCATAAATAGCAAATTTAGATAATGACAGCGAGCAACCCAACAGAAATGTCATTAAAAATAGTAGTCCAAGCAGTAGCCAGACAGTAACACAAACAATAACACAAATAATTTTTTGATCCACATCGGCTGTTCATTGCAGTTGTAAGTAAAAGGGTAACCGAACCCCCGGGTCCCTGGTACCTTATCTTCACTTTTACCTCCGAAAGTAAAGCTGAAGTTTTTATGTTGCATAACCTCCACGTTAAATTCTACAATGCATATCACGTTTCAGTATATTGTTCATGATTAAATTAAGATGAGAATACATTGTAAGCTTTTCTATTAGGATTATGTGTAGAGAACCATTCCAATAATTATGTTACATTGTATATCTATACTTTAAGGTGTTGTAAAGCAACAAAAAGTAAGAAAATCATTCCACTAATTTACACTTCAACACAATACAATTACATAATAATGGTCATTATGATTAATCAATATTTGAACTAAACATTTTTATCTTGTATTTGACACCATACGTCAAAATATCCAATTTGTTTTAGACAGAATATGACTGGAACACATTTCACCTCGCACATAAAATTAGTAAACTGAGATGTCGTTTAACAATAATGACTTGGCCAAAGAAAACTGCTGCAAATATTGAATTTTGTTATAGATGCTATATTATGAAACAATATAAAATTTGGGCAATCAATCCAATCAGCTAATTTGATACAATAATTTTCGTGTAAATGATAATATATTACTATAAATGTTGATATATTCCTAAATTATCAAGATCAATACATTGCTATTTAAAAAAAATTGTAATTGCTATTGTTATTTTAAAAAAATTGTAATTGCTTTTGAATAAAGCCTAAATAATTTTAGAGTAATTAACCTGCGACGAATTAAGTTTTAGAAGCTACAAAGGAAAATGTTGGAATGCCTAATTGGGAAGGAAACACAAAACAGACGCATAGTAGAAGGAAAAAGAAGAAATAGAGCATTTTACCTTCATTGTCAGTGGAAGAAATTATACCGAAACTGGCAGACTTATCACGTTAATGTCGGAAAACAGTTTCCATGTTGTAGTTTTGAAAAGATGTAAAAGGTATATTCCAAATACCCAAAATTTCTTATGACTTGAAATAATATAGAGGAGATAAGAAACCTTATAAATTCAAACATATATTAGAAAGTTTTGAAGATATTATGCATATGAAAAGAACATTTTAAAGCAAACTCAATTAAAGTAAGTTAGTTTGAGGTATTATTCTATACTTAGAAGGTTGCATAAATGCATAATAAGTGATGTACTTTAATATAATACAACAAATTGCTATGTAATTTGAAACCTTCATTATACTTGGTATCTGTAAAACACTCTACTTGTTCTAATGTAACCGCTTTCATTTTGGCTGGGAACGGATGCTCCGTTTATATATTTAATATTTTTCGAACAAATATTAGGATAATGTTTAATCTTAAATACTGAGATGATTGCCAACATGTTCCGGCAAAAGATTAAAAAGATAAAGGATTTTCTCATGGTCATTTAAAGGTTCTGGAAGGTATAGGCAAAACATTTGGAAAGTCAAGTAGTCAGATAGTGGCAACTAAATTGTTGGGAAAAAGATTTTCTTATGCCTAATGAAATCAAATTTTACTACTATGACACCATCTCCAACAAAACCAACTTTGCACTCTATGTTGACCACCTGAAACCACCTCTTTCAACCATTCAATGTCACGCCCTCCTCTTATGATTCCCAATTACACAATTAAAACCCAAAAACAACAGATTATTATT
>JASFAX010000774.1:0-56297 GCA_030737875.1 Allium sativum | reverse complement strand
AATGCTCGACTTGTTTTAGAATTGTAATGAGTGGTCGAGTTGGTTTGGACTTGTAATGACTGGTCAACTTGTAATGAATGCTCGACTTGTTTTGGACTTGTCGACTTGTTTTGTATTTTTACATTCTTTGGTCCCTGGGACGCAATAGTTGATTGCGCCCCAGGGACCAAACTCTCTGTTTCCATCGGGAGCAATCAACGATTACACCCAATGGTTAACATTTGAAATTCTTGGTCCCTGGAGCGCAATAGTTAATTGCGCTCCAGGGAACAAACTCTTTGTTTCCATTGGGAGCAATCAACGATTGCGCCCAATGGTTAACATTTGAAATTCTTGGTCCCTGGGGCACAATAGTTGATTGCGCCCCAGCGACCAAACTCTCTGTTTCCATTGGGAGCCAAGTTCTCTAGTCTAAGAACAATTCATTACAATTCAGAAAATACGCTTCAATACATTTCATTCAATATTGGACTTCGACAATTCAATACAATCCATTAACCACGCTTCAATAAAATTCATTCAAAGTCAAGTGCACTAAACACACGCGTACAAACTAGTGGTTACGGTCGAAACACATCTGTTCAATAACATTTTGGAGTCATCTAATCACACGTTCTAGTTCGTTTGCACAAGCTATTGCCCTCGGGCAGAAAGCTTCGTCTATCCATTCAGTGTAGTTGCAACCATTTAGATAGGCTCGACATATATGAGTGCGCCTACCTATATCGTTGCCTTCAGCTTGAACAACAACTTCAATCTCATAACCGCAGGGAAAAGATTCAACCATCTGTTCATGCGGTGCTTGTTGAGGTGCTCGAACTTGTTGAGATGCTTGAACTTAGGGCTGTCAACGGATACCCGAAAAATCCGAAATCCGTCCGCATCCGTATCCGAAAAGCGGATAAATATCCGATATCCGGGAAAGCGGATGCGGATATAGGCATATCCGCATCCGAAAATTATCCGTCCGCTTTTTTCCCCGATTATAGCTTAAACTATGTGTATTTTAACCTAATTAAATATACTAATTTATTAATTTGCAAAATTAAAAGTCTACTAAACGCATGTTAATTGCTCAAAATTATATATTATCATCATATTTATTTATTTTTAGCACTTTAGTTATCAATTAGGTTGAAAAAGATTAATATTAAGCTAAAAAAATTCATTTATATTCATTGATTTATCGATTGTTGGCGGAGCGGATAATTATCCGATATCCGTCCGTATCCGCGGATACGGATATCCGATATCCGAAAATGGTTTCGGATGCGGATACGGATATGGCACTATCCGTATCCGAAAGTATCCGTTGACAGCCCTACTTGAACTTGTTGAGGTGCTTGTTGAGGTGCTTGAACTTGTTGAGGTGCTCGAACTTGTTGAGATGCTTGAACATTTGGAGGTGAAACTTCATGAATTCGGAGTCTGAAGAGGATGGCCAAGATGGCATTTTGTCCGAGTAATAGAAGAAGGAGGTATTGTAAGAAGGAGAAAAAGTATTGGTATATAAGAATGTGTGATTTGTTTAGGAGTAATAAATGACGGGAGTTGCCCTTGTTTTTGGTCAAAAAAGCAAATATATCTAATTGGTGCCTACTGCCTACTTGTTCTTTGACCATTAAATACAAAAGTAGAAGTAACAAAAGTAAAATTAAAATCCTCATTTGCTTTTTCTTCCTGCAAGTTTACCAAAATCCACGTTTACTTCTACTTTTTAGACATTTAAAAAACAAAGATTGGTGCTTCCATCTCTTTAGCAAGATTATGCTATTACAAAGGTACTTACATGAAATCCCTTACTCTTTTTCACTTCATGTTAAAAAGTAGGTTTCAAGCAAGATTGGTTTCAATCCATTTCTGTGTAGGATGAATCATTGGGAAACAGATGACGACACTTTGTCAAAATATTGGGAAAGTTTGGAGTCCGGAGCGTATGACCGCCTGATGGTTGTTGATGATTCCCAACAAGCCCAGGTGTCCCCAAATCACTGTCAACCGGGTAAAGAAGTTTACCCCGATCCTAAAACATTTGACATAGTAGAACTCCTAGATCATCTCGGCGGTGCACCCCAAACGCATTTCGTTGCGGTGCATGGGGGTAAATATACTAATCGATACTGAGCTCTAGCAATCGGCGAGGCAGTACCAAGAAAGCTTTTTTACTGCGGGTGGGCCTGCTGCATGGTTGTGAACAAAAATAGAAGCATTAGTACAGGGCGTAGGCTTTACAAATGTGCTAGATACGATATGAGCTTACTTTATCCAAACACCTTCCAAGTTTGTAAGTATACCGAGTGGGTTGATCCTCCGATGTGCCGAAGAGGACATGAGTATGCGTTGGAGATGCAAGATGAGAACGAACGACTGAAAAAGGAGATTTTCCGTCTGAAACAACTTAACTCGGATTTAGAATCCCAATTACTACGATATCCGAATGAGTAGGCAGGACTTGTATCATTGTATCAATGTATTAACATATCCAAATGCTAATGTAGTCTGCAAAAATGTATTAGTCATCGTATCCAAATGCTATTTTATCAATGTATTAACATATCCAAATGCTTATTGCTTGAATGTATGAATGAAGATGATGATTCCAAGCTCGTTGCAGATTGTCGGTAAAGTAGCAAAGAAATAGTTCAAACATAAATTACGAATAGTTTCCCTGCTGTTCTACGCACATAAACATAACTACAAATTGTCGGTTAAGAAATAGTTCAAACATGAACTACAATACGAAATCCTATTTTACTGAATTACATCGACTACTCCTATGACCAACCACTTCGCATTTACTGCATTTATTCATTTTAGGAGCCCGCTTTTCATCAGTGGTTCCTTTAAATCTAGTTGATTTGGGTCTCCCTGCTGTTCTACGCACTGTTGGTGGCAATAAAACCTGTCCCTCGAATTCGGTCCAGTAATGTTTATCTGGAATAGGATGAAATTCCGGTTTGTAAGCTGCATAGTACTTCTTCACCGAATACCACTTCGAAGCAAAGTCATGGTGTTTCGATTAGCACCATTGGATACATTAGAACAAGCCGCCATCACATGTTCGCATGGAAGGTGTTGAAGTAATGGAATTCTACATGTACAAGAACAAGTGTTTTGATCGAGTAATACTTTGTATTCCTTACCGACATGCGAAATCACTCCCCACTCACCTTCATTATATCGAACAATGCGGCAACGTCTAGCTTCGTTCGCCCTTTTACATATCTTGAACTCCCATTTTGGGGTTAGCTTGGCCGCCGATGGCATATCAAGCTCTCTTTGTTTACAAAAATAATCCACCGACTGAAAAAACGTACGCGCAACTAGAGCTTTGACGGGCAATGATTGTGCACCTCTAAGTACACCATTAAAGCTTTCAAAAGCACTTGTTGCCATGACATGAAATCTACCACCGTCATTGAAACACAAAGCCCAGTTCTCTTCCTTCCCCCCAAACTTCGCTCAATCCAATTATGTGCCGAAACGTTGGTTAGTTTAATTTCATCACGGATCTTTTGATAGTCAACCACCTCCAAAGCATATGCTGCTTCGTAAAACAAACCTGTCAAACTTTTATCTTTGAATCCAGCAGCTTGAAAATTGGCTTTTAAATGCCTGGCGCAAAATCTATGCTTGTGCGGGTATCTCCAAAAATTCCCCAAAGCAACCGGTATACCCTTCATCCTATCAAAAATGAAAGTGATGCACCGATTTTGAACACTATGGATGAATGTTCGTATACACGCAAAAAACCAACCCTAAGTATCGGTTGATTCGACCTCCACAATCCCATATGCCAAAGGGTACAGTGAATCATTTGCATCGACAGTAGTCGCAACTAGTAACGTGCCTTTGTATTTCCCATATAAATGTGTGTCGTCTATGGAAAGCAAAGGTCGACAATGCACAAATCCTTCAATGCACGGCTCAAAAGCCCAAAATGCCCTTTCAAAAACTCTGCATGGTTCGGCTATTATATAGGTGACACTTCCCGGATTAGCTTTGATAAGTTCATCAAAATATTGACGGAGGGTGGAGTATGACTCCGCCCAGTCACCGTAAATGCCTTCAATTGCTCTACTTAATGCCCTCCAGGCCTTTGTATAACCAATTTTTATAAATAGTTGTTCCTGTATTAAAACTTGCACTGTTCCGGGAGTAATACTCAAATCCGCTTTTACAAACGGCATGATCTTCGAAACCAAAAAAGTCGACGTTGCTTGTTTATGGTTAGAGTTCACTGTCGGGTTTACACAACTATGTTCAGCTGGGTATTTTTTAATAACCCACAAACCTTTCTGCGATTTTTTAGAATCTATGGCATGTATTCTCCAAGCGCAGTTGGGATCCATGTTGCAAATAGCATTGTAATTCTTTTTGTTCGACCTGATCGGCTTAAATGAAACTGCATGCAAAATCGACCATTCACTTAACTGTAGAAGGAGTTTGCTTTTACTCTCAAACATCATACCTACTTTGAAACCATTTTGAATGCAGGACGACGAGAAAACTTCGTTGTTGAATTGCATATTTGCAGCCACGGATCTAGCTATCATTTGTGCATTGCATAAATCATCATCCAATGGTATCTCAAACCCTGGCACCTCCTCATCACTATCTTCGGCCGCGTTGTCTTCGCCTCCCAAACCAAAATTTAGGGGAGCATTGTTTACTCGCATTACATCAACCCGTGGCGTATCATTACCAGGAATGCTAACAACGGTCATGCTGTCAATTGAAGGATCTGGATTTACCTCTCTCAAATTTTGGTCATCTAGTTCCATGTCGACATCAGGAATATTTGGTTCAACGTTAGATTCTGCTTCGGTGGCTTGTGTCGGATACCTGTAGTACGCAAGCGGCAAATTCTGAAGTACATTTAAAATGCTATGTAAATCTATAGAGATAAAACTAGTAACTTATTGTTGGGTCATCTGATACATTTCGATGGGCATAGGCTGCATGGGCGAACAACGGTAACTTGTAGATGGTCCGGCGGTAGTTTGTGTCGTGAAGTAATTCGGAACAAAACTGAAATATACACATTTTTTAAAATCATACAAAAGACAAGAATGGTAATATTGTGAAGTAGGAGAATTATAAATTTCGAATTACCCTTGAGTTATATTTTGGACACTTTCCTGCGTTGGATATGGATAGCCAGGTAGCGATGGATGATGCAAATTCATGTACGGATTAAACCCAAAACACGTTTGTTGTTGCTCATACGAGGGATCACTCATAGTCGGATACGGATAACAAGCGGCGGGAGTGGACACTACGGGTGTAACGGCTGGATCTGTCGACAACCTTTGCTCTTTCATTACAAATAATTCAATAGATTTTGATACAGAGGACAACATAATTTCAACGTCGTCGTCGTCTTTGATTTTAATTGCCTTAGATTCGGAATCTGTCGGCCAATTGCAAACTAACTCAATGTCAAACTCATCCGGCTTAATTTTAGTACATTCATACACGGCCTGCTTCAATTGTACGAAATTTGACCCTTTTAAAACTTTTGTCGGTTTGCTAGATCCACCGTTATATATTCCGCATTTATGTTCATCAGCAATCAATTCTCCATCGTAATAGCATATAGTTCCAATATAATTTAGCGCTATTCCGTTCTATTCTAAAAACAAAATAATTTTAACTAAGATGGGTAAAATACAAATAACCATAAAAACCAAATTCATACTCCCAAAAGCCAAACTTGCTTACTATTAACTTTGATCTTTAAAAAATTTGGATTTTGAGATTATTATTATTATTTTTTTTTTTTAGCTTTAGAAGTTTAGGGTTTTTTGGGTTTTGTGTGTGGTTGTGTTGGGAAATGAGAGAAGGAATGGTAAACCTGCCTACTTTTAAAAAAAAACAATAATTTTTGGGGCGCAATCCAAGATTGCACCCCGAAAGTTATTTTCATAACTTTATCACCGGCGCAATCTAGGATTGCGCCAGTGTACACGTAGACAGGCGCATTCCTTGATTGCGCCAGTGGAAAAAATCAATTTCTTGCCAATTCAACGTTGAGTTGGCCAAAAGGAGACTAAACTTGCAATATTTACATAAAATGATTTATACGTGGAATAAAAAAAAAGGCCAAAATAGAAAAATGCTCTAAAAGAAAACTTAACAAACAGTATAGATATAAGAAAAGAAAAAGAAAAAAAAAAGTACAAAGCATTAGGGAATCAAAACCATTGAATATGCAGCATAGGCGAAGTCGGAGACACCACAACAGAGCCCATCAAACACAAAGGCAATTGCATTTATGGGTTGAGAAGCCGTTACAAACTGTAAAATAAATTGCAGCCACAAATCATACCCATTAATCCAAATTTAGAATTTTATGCATAGTACTTAAGTATGGAAGGATTTCCAGAATCCCAGATCGAGCAACGTCTAATACAGTTTTGTCTATGGCGAAAACGGAAGAGAAAGATTCAAAGCCAAAAAACAAAGTAACAGCCAAAACAATACAGTCAAAATTCGTACTATTTTTGCCTGCATTTCAGTTTCTCTTGGCTGAAGCACTAAAAAGTAAAAACCCTATTAGATGCAATTTCTTTTGTTTCTACTTTCTAGCATGCAAATTAGTTAGCCCGTGCCCTGAGCCTGTCTTTATCATCTAATCTCCAATGCTGATTGTGGTCAAAAAATAAAAATAGAATTTACTTAAACTTAAAAACAGGAACATCAACCTGCTAACCTGGCAAAACAATTTTTCTTCATTCTTGCGTATAGCATCCCAGTTCAATCTCTTTATTTCTTAAGTACCCAATGGTTTCTTCATTTCACGATTTCTTTCTTTTAACATTTGATGCAGTTTATCCTCCTGTCCTCTTTGATCTTTCGTCTTCCTTATACTGGTTTTTGGCATATTTGCATTCTATCTGAAGTCTTTTCTCTCCCTCGATGGATTTCAAGCTATCTGTTATTGATTAATTTTAGTCTTCACGTTAAAATTTCAAGTTTAGGTGGAAATCGAGTGGTTTGGGCTTGATACACAAATGCTCAAAATTACACACACAAGCAAACATACATGCATATATGCGCACACACACACACATGTATATTGAAATGGGAAAACCCTACTTTTTCTGAAAATCTGAGAAAATCTATATTTGTGCGCATGATGTTCTCATCAGTAGTTTTGCTAGCTCCAATCGGGTCGATCCGAACCACGCACGATTTTGGGACAAAGATCGAAAATCCCAGCACACGTCCCGCTGTTCTTTTTAACATGATTAAAATGCTGCATTTTTATTTTATCCTGGTCCGAATTGCGTGAGAGATAAAGCACTCAATGAAAATATTAAGCGCATCAATTGCCACCCATTGTTAGAAGTTTAATTTCAATTATAACATTTAGTAATTATAAAATTTTAAACTGAGATGGGTAGACACAAACTGTGACAAAAGTAAGAAAATGAGGTTGAAAATGTTTTTTCGAATCTAAATTAAAATGGATTCAACATAACTAAAATGCACGCAATGCGAGGTGATAGTTTAAGTGTTGCAACAAAAGAAAAAGAGCAGAAGAAAAAAAGAAGCAAAGCATTCAACGGGGATGAGACATGAAAATAAGATGAAGAAAAATGTAATCAATGCCATGAACTGACATTGCTCGCATTTAGCAACGTTCGGATTTACGTTAATTATCTGTAACCAACGCTAGGGCCTAGCATGGATTATTGTGACCAGCGCCATATTCCTATGTTGGTTGTAACCAAGTAGCACTCGTCAACGTGACCTACTGTTTGTTGTTCGCTTTTATGGAAGCGGCCTAACGCTTCAACTATTCGGACCACGATGACCGAATACGAAATAAAAATGTGAAATCATTTATGTATTCTTATGTTCTCTTGCTATATACATTATTAAACCCATAAAAGCATATGAAGTAACTAACAGCAGATATCAGCTGCTGAAAGAAATACCTTGCCTATTGAAAACATAAAATATTAATCCTACATATGATTATGAATTCACAACCATGATATGTAAGTATGAAAAATTAAGCATAAACCATTTTCTTTAATACCTCATCGTCGCTGAATCTACCATCTGTTAATATTCTATCAAATAGTTCGCCTCCAGCTACGTATTCCATAACAATAGCTAAATGTGTGGGTGTCAATAAAACCTGCATACAAGATTTCATTTAAAAATAAATAAAATTTTGAGTGTGCAAAATAGTGTAAACGTTTAAATTGACACTTGTCCACTTACCTCCTTAAATCGAATTATATTAGGATGCCTTAAACAACTGTGGTTGATTATCTCTCTCGTTACATTTTCATCGATCTGATTCCAAAATGGAAAATGCATTTAATCAAAAACCTTGTGTTCATATTACAAACATTCTACAAACAACACTTAAAACAATCCTTTTCCAAGGAACTCAGCAAAATCAAAACTTAAATAAAACCCATATATCAAAACCAATAAAGATTCGTTAAAAACATACCATTTTTGCCTCTCTCGATATACTTAACAGCTTGCAACTCGTTAGTTTGATTGCACTATGAATTACCGCATTACAAGTCCAGATTCTCTTTGTAATCAGCGATAATCATGACAAAATATAACGGAGACAGAATGATAACAACTGCTTGTGCCCTAAAGAACTTTAAACAATTAAACATATAAATAGGTTTCGATTTATTACCCGATGTTATGGCTCATTTCTGAAGTAGCCATTGATGCAAATATCTTTAGGTGTATAAATGGTACAATGGTTCAAATGCAGTGAAGATGAAGGTGAAATGAGGTAAGAGTTTAGAAGAAGGAGACAAGGATATGGACCAGAAGATGATAAATGGTATGATAAGATGATCAGATAGAAAATAGGCGAACTAAAGATGAAAGTAAGATCGAAAAATAGAAGAAATTGGGGGAGAAACAGAGTGACATAAGAATAACAGAAATTAAGGTTTAGCAACAAGGGAATTCGTATTTTATTCAATGCTCTTTTACATATGACAAACTGCTATTTATGGAGTTGCAACTAAGACCCAACGGTCATATTAATTAACCATTTAATTACATTCATGCCATGAATATTTCTGCTTAAATTTGCACACTGCAGTCTCATATGCACTGGTGCATCTATGCACGTGCACACTTGCATCATGACTGAAGTTCTTCTTGGACCATCTCCACATGCTCTGGTGGTGCTGCAGTTGCTCCTTCAGGACTGTACTGCACTTTCTGGTGAACTAATGGCGGAGCTGTCAACCAGGCTAGTGGCTTTATTTTCAGTGGCCTCAATCAAACCAGAGGCGTAAAACCTGAAAAGCACTTGAATTAGAATTTCAAATGAGAGCAAGACGCGGTTTCGATTTAAAATTTATCCGACTGTAAAAAATTTAGATCAATTTGCACATGACAAGAGGACGGATCAAACAAGTGGAAGACACTGGTTTTGAGGATAGCGTGCTTTTGTTTTAGGAGCGTGAAATAATAGGAAAAGAGGGATGCATATACCGTGAAAATTTTCCCATCAACATTAGAACGGGGATAACCCATTCCAAAACTACCATGGTCTATGGCCATGCTAATTCATTTTGCCACGACCCAAAACCGTTTTAAAAATGCTACAGCTCAAAGCGGTGGCAATTGTTCCGCATTTGGGTGTGGCAAAACAGGGAAGAACTACACTGCATGTGCTATATAAGTAAGTGATTCTTAAAAACCACATATACAATCAGGTCAAACAAAAGAATATAAATTGAAGTTCAACAAAAGGTGCACTCCAAATATACACTACATAAAGGAGGACAGTCCAAAGTGAAAGCAAAGAATAATGGGAATTAAGCTACATATGACTATTCTGAAATAACTCGATTTGAACTGAGTATTAAATAATCGGATGATGCCCCACTTGGAAATCCACACTAACAAAGAGTATTATTAGGTAATACTGTCTGCTAATTTAGAGAATAGGCTAGTTAGAAGCAACCATCCATGAGTATTATATTAAACAACTACAAAGTATGTTGATTTTGTGTTATATTTCTTTTCTTAACTCAAGTGGATTGGCATAATTAATTCGAGCTTAATATAATATTAAGGTGGTTAATGGATCTATTCAAAACAAAACACAATGACATCGAATAACACAGATCTTAGAATAGCAGACACAACTATATATAGATACAACGAGTACAATACATAGTGCTACAAGCATGAGTGGTTATATAAACACCTCTCTCTCTCTCTCTCTCTCTCACACACACACACACACACACACACACACGTATATATATATATATATATATATATATATATATATATATATATATATATATATACACACACACACGCACACGCACACAACATTATGTCCTAAAAAAAAGAATATGTACATATAAGGGTCACATGAATATACAACTAGATGTCTACAAAAAGTATGCTCATACACTTAAAGACGATAAGGTAGACCCAAGCAGAAGCAGGCTAAGAAGATATCAACAACCAATACTAACCTAAACAACTCAATCTGACCCAAGTATATAAAATACATGGGTCAATCAAGCTTAAAACAAATGATTAAATCATGATAAATGAGGTATATTGCCATCAGGGGATAACTTTTCCCAATAGAGAAAGAGTAACATTAACTTGATTCAGCTTATAGTTCATAAGATATAATACAACTATACAATCATGTAGTGTCTCGTGTAATTGCATCAACATCAACAATCAAGGGTTTCCCATCGTTAATGAGAGCAAAGCACGATGGCTAAGCAACATATATAAAATCCCAAAACTCCAGGAAACAAAAAAGTGGAAACCATCGTAACATCAACATATAAAACTGGTTTAAGAGTTCAAGCGACAAAATTGTATTCACCGTATATAAGCAACATGATAGCTCTAAGGCGATGTTAAAAAAACCAAAATCAACAACATTGGTGAAAACATTTAGAGAGCCAACCAATCTAAAAATTAAATATACAATAACATCATTAGTTGGATCTAAATCAACATTTGCACATGCATCATATAAATAGCTTCCCCGGAGTTTGTCAAATATTATACACACACACACACACATACACACACACATACATATTCTTGTGTGCGACATCAACTATGACCCCTCTCCCCCGACCGAGGGTAACTTGACCCCTTCCCCCCCCCCCCCCCCAGCCAATTGTGTGTGTGTATATGAGGTCTCCCTCGACCTGACTCCCCGCGGTTTAGCACTGGAATCGATAATAACAGTGAAATATGTCATGGACTTCCAAAAAGTAATCCAAATAGTGAAAATAATGCTTCGGCCTAAATTTCTTAGTAATTTAGTATATGAAAGCATAGTTTTAGCACACTCTTGAATCGTTCTATCCTAATGCTCAACTACTCTGTTGTTGTGGAGTTCTTGGAAAGGAGAAACTATGAGTAATTCCCTTTTGATTACAGAAATTCTCAAAATTTTCATTTTCAAATTCTCTATCGTCGTCACTAGATATAGTTTTGATTTTTAAAGAAAGATGATTTTGAATTCTTTTTGCAAAATTTTTAAATATATCAAAAGCATCGATTGAATTTGAGATGGACCAAATAAATCTAACTGAAGTATCTTTAGAGGTTTTGAAGTGGAAATCTTATTTTTTTTTAGTTTAAATGAACTCTTCCTAAGTTTTCCTAGTTGGCAACCATCACATATACTATCTACTTTAAAGTCCATTTTAGGGAGATCTCTTACTAAATCAAGTTTAGAAAGTCTCGATAGGAGTTTGAAATTTAAATGCCCAAATCTTTTATGCAAAATCCAAGGGTCACTCGTATTAGCCAAAAGACATAAATTATTATTTGAAAAACATATATTTGAATTATTATCTTTAATATGACACTCTTTTTTCAAAATTAATTTTGTAATCTTTGTCACATAATTGACTTATACTAAGAATGTTGTGCTTTAAATTCCTAACGAGCTAAACACCGGAAACAGTGAGAGTTCTAGAATTACTAACATTGTCGATGTCAATCACATATTCTTTTGAGTTATCTCCAAAATTGACCATTCCTCCATCTTTATAGACTATGTTATCCAGTATATCTGGATTTCCATTCATGTTTCTTGAATAACCACTATCAAGTATCCATTTGTTTTTCTTAATTTGCACCATTTGTCATTGTTGAATTTTCATGAGCTATAACACATCAATTCCTACACAACACACCAACTCGATGGATATCTTGATTTTTCAAAAATAACTAAATGTATTCTCATGAAACAATGATAAATTAACGTTTTTGAATTGTTTTTAATAAAAATTCCAAACATTCCATTTTAAACTTTTCAAAAATTCAGATTATGAAAACTATGAAAATCTATGCTCAGATGCCGAATGTTAGGAAGGCGGATTATAGATCTTAAGGCTAACTTTACACTAGAGGGGGTGAATAGTTTTTAATGAAAATTATGAACTTTTTAAAATCATTTTGAATATAACAGAATCAAATGCAAATCATAGATATGAAATTGTAACGACCCGCATTTTATGTATCGGAGGATGGTAAAATATTTTTATTTAATTCCTCGAGGGTCAGATCGTTCTCATATTTTGATATGTTGTTTATGGGGACATGTCCATAATTTTTACCAATTTTACTTGTGACCATTTTGCCTCTATCAATTTTGTATAGGTGATAACTTTTGACTGGGATCGAATCAGGTGCTGGAATCAATTTCATTGGAAAGAAAATGATGTTTCCAATTTCGTAGAGTGGTCACATTAAAAATTTGGTTCAGCAGTTTGGGAGAAATCGTTGTTTTAGTGCAACACTTCTGAGCAGGTTTGGTTAGTCATTAATGGGCTGAATTGGTGTGGCACATTAGTGGGCTGGTTAGAGACTATAAATAGAGGAGTAGAGGCATGGTGAATAGTTTACTTTCTTTACTCTCTCATTTGGTTAAACTCGTGATTCTCCTTGCTCAATCGAATACATCTTTCCTTCATTAAAATTCTAGATCTATCCAAGAATATTGAAGATCTACATCAAGCGAAGGGAGATCGCATCAGATTGAGAGGTTTGAAGATCATTCTTCGCTGTCGGATTAGGAATTTATTGATTTCAAGTTATTTTGAAGATTTGGTGAGTGATAAGCATCTCTCACATAGATTCAACTAGGTATATAGGTGTTTTGATCTTATTTTCATCATTTCAAGTTGTTTTTACCTAGATCTACATCATGGTAAGTGTATTTTCATTCGATCACCATAGGATTTAATCTAGAAACTTAAACCGGTAATTACTATGTTAATTCATATGTATATGCAAGCTTAGATCCATTATTTTGTTTATTCATTGTTTTACCATGACTTGGTGATTTCATATGATTGCATGATGGATAATTATTGTGCAAGTCGGATCATTTTTGATGGGTCATTTTGCATGGGTCGCATGGCTAAGGAAGCGGGAAATGTTGATTTAAAACATGGCACAAGGTCGGGTCGTTTGAAGTCGGATCGCTCAAGGTTGGGTCATTTGAAGTATGCATCGTGACTTGCGGAGCACAAAATAGAGCTGGGTCGTTTTTGGCTATGGGTCGTTTTTGGTTATGGGTCATTTTTTGGCTATGAGTCATTTTTTTTTTTTGCTATGGGTTGTTTTTGGCTATGGCTCGTTTATTAGGCTATGGGTCGTTTTTCATAGCGGAAAGGCTGAAGTGCTATGGATTGAATGTCGACCAAAAGTGATGATTATTTTGGTTCGAGAACGGACATGGCTTCGAAGTGAATTCAGGGAGGAATATTTGAAGTAATATAAAGTGTTCGTTGATTGGCGAAATGCAACGAATATGCAGACGACTTAAGTGCGTTTGAGCTCAGGGATAGCGGTTGCTAGATATGGTATCTGAGCTTGTAGATAGTCGCTAGTGATGACGACTACAAATATTGGAGGCCGAGGGATTATCATTAATCGGAGGTTCTAGCGGACTCAAAGTAGGGGTATAATAGGGATGCCTAAAGACTAGTTGGACTAGTTGAGTAACCTAGGCATGTAAATGGCCTAGTTGTCTTCTAGGAAGACAAACATACAATCGTGTATGGCGTATGGAATTTTTCTAGAACCAGTGTTACCATTAGCCCTTGATAGAATGGCATAATGTTGTCAATCATACGATTAATGATGGTTTCAAAGCAGGATAGGCGATGATAGCCAGAGTCATGGATCTTGATTGCTTTGCGTGTATCGTCTTGTGTGGATTGTTCGACATCAAAGGAGACATCTCTTCGGTGCTCGTCTGATGTTGGTTTAGGACTTCGGGTTTTGCGCTTGAGGGATGTTAATCTCGATTAGGATGGTCTATACTGGATAATTAATTCCTATGTCTGCTATATTTTTCTACCTGATTATTTGTAAAGGCTATAACTGTCAGATGTGTGGGAGACGGTTTGGGTTTCTTCTCTACTGTTGAGTTAGTAGATTGACTTACCTATTTCTCATATACTTTGTTGATGATGTTAGATAGCTATTTATCACTCATTAAGACTATTGTTTGACTCAAGGTTGTATGTTTCCCCTCTTATTACCTTGGGCTGTTCATCCATGATTTGGATGGACAAACTGAGTAGTAGATAGCAGGTAGTAGATCTTGATGAGGACCATGCTATAGAGTGATGACGAGCAAGAGGCCGGCGTATTATTTCCTACGTCTAATTATATGTTTCCGCTGTTATGGTCATTATGATACTCTGAGTGATTGTAGTGAGACTTTTTGTATAGAATTTGATGATGTATTTCTGTAGTGCTACGGATATCCTTTTGATGATATGGAAGTTTTAAAATTCTGTGCAATTATGCTTCACTAGTACTGCCTGTTGTATGTTCTATTATATTTTATCCTTGTGCCATGAGTTATATGACAGAATCTGCTTGTGTTATCCTACCCTGATGATCGTCCATAGCTGCCTGGCACGTCTTTCAGTGCATTATTTCCCTTGTTAAGTGCACGAGCTATGGGTGGTTGTCACATAATCAAATACAGATGCAAATAATAAGTAAAAGAAGTAAAGGAAATAACACATAGAACTTTATATTGATTCAGATTTACCCTACATCTAGTCCCATATAACTCAGGGTAATGCAGATTTCTTTTCAAATAAATGTTGATAATACAATCCTTGATTTCAGAGCCATGAGGTAAAACCCCACTGCTTTGTAATATAGGGAATTCTCTTGATTTAATAAGGCTACAAGATCTTCTAATTTATTTATGAGCTTCAATCACAACCAGTTGATTTAAACAGGCCACAACCACACCTTTCCTGTAGCAATTTGATAGAGAGACTCGATAAGGCTTTGATTATAAATGCTCTTATAACTCTGAATGACACTAAGATCTCCAAGAAAGAGTGGCAGAGAATTAAAATAGAGATGATGTAGTTTGATTCTCTTTGAACTTCGACAGAGTTTGGTTAAGAATTCTTGAAATTTAAAAAGGAAATGGAGTAGAGGAGTGAAGAAAAAAATAAAAGATTTGTTAAAAAATTCGTTTTTGGTTAGGTATTTATAGGGAAGCAACAACCGTGTCTATTCACTAAGTGATTTCAACGAATAGACGCTTCTTTTAAAATTTGAAATTTTGAATTTAACGACCACCATGTTGACATTGGTCATCCCATGATACCGACATGCTTATTAAAAATATATTTTCAAAAGAATTTTGATTTTAAAACTTGTTAAAACAATTCTAAGACTTGTAAACCATTCTAATCATAATATAAGTAGATAATAACACTTGTTAAACATTCTAGAAAATGGTTTTAGTAAATAATAAAATATTTAATGTTTAAAATTATAAGTAAGAATATAAGAAAATTAAAATTAAAAATATAACTTGAGATTAAGGCCAAAACTATGAAATTTAAAAACAACAATAAATTACAAAGATAACGAAGAGTAAAATTTTTAAAAATAAGAAATAAATTTAAATCAAAAATAAGTTATTTAAAATAGTATTGATTTTGAGGCTAATTAAAAATCGAAAATGAAATTTTGAAAAACACTTTTGAGAGTTAGTGGTTTCCATCCAACTATTAAAATCTGAATAGAAATGTTAGTACAATTGAAGTTTTAACATAAATCTAGACTCTATTACTTATCTTGATATCTTGAAATCTTGATACTCACGGGTCTTCAATTGAATTCTTTGCCTTTGTAATCTTCAATCTTGAATCTTTATATTGTACGGTCTTCAATCTCAATACATGTCTATAAATATCCTGCATACACATATGTAACTCAATATAAAATGTTAGTATATATATTTTATAATAAGTCATAAGGTTGTTGTCATCAAAATCACCATCTCAGGAACTAACACTATAAGCCTTGGTACTCACGAGAAAACAGGTCAAAACTATTGTAATGTGTGTACCGCAAATGCGAAAAGTCTAAAGAGCTTTGGGTTGAAAGACTATAACAAGGTAAATAAAGCATTATGGGAAGTACTACCACTTCCACGGAACAATTGGACCAAAAAAAACCAATGAATGCAATATCTAAAGAATTAGATCGAAGAGCAAATACGAAAGAATACTTTGGTTATTTTCCAAAGAGCCACCGAATGGTAAAATATCTACAGGATCTCAGGGACCTTTTAGTCAGGTAAGACAACTAGGAGCTAGTAGAGAAGGGCTTGATGGAAGGCTGATTGTCAAATAACCCTCTTGTGACGGCCCGCCCCGCACTCGCTGGCATTTCCTCCGAAAGTGTGATGTACACATGCCCGACTAACACGGAACGGTCGCCAAAGAAAGGAAAGAAGATAATGAACTAATCAAGAACCTGTAGAATGTCTCACAGCGCATGGGATAAAATATAATAACAACATACTTGACATAAAACAGGCGAGACAGTGCATAAGTTGAAAACTAAAACTACACATCATAGCAGCGGAAATCCAAATACAGCTTATGTTCCACATTACCATTATTACAACTTTTCAAACTGTCTCAAAAGCAAAGCAAAGGAAAAAGGTACACTACTAATGCCTAAAGTAGTGACCCGCAGCGGCACTGGGAGAATATCTATATATATATCATACGTGGAAGCCTCCTGCTCGTCTCCGGTACAGCTACTCATGCATCACCAGCTAACTTGTCTCTAGTCTGCTCGTTTAGGAGCACCCAGAGTAATAAGAAGAGACATAAAACTCTGGGTCAGACAAAAGTCTGGTATGAGCGATAAGCAGCAAAACAGAACAATAATAGGTATACTAAACCATACCTGAACCTGCAACCAAAGTGTTAGCACTACATATTGTACAATACTCTGAGGTGCCACTAACACAAGGTGTAAAGAATACGGGGGTGGGGGTGTACATGTCATAGTGATGGCGAACAAATCAAGCATAGCAACCATCCTCACATCTCTCACTCAGTGCGTAAAACATACGATGTCCACTACTTCGATCACTAGACCCATCGAGGTAATGACGGAGTTCAACTTGTACAACTACTGCTACCACCAAGCTTATCCCATGGGATCATGACCAAACCTTTTCAAATTACCCCACTTCATTGGTCTATAGCCCAATAGTCGTACCTAGGCCACTGTGGCCCTGAATCCATCCACGTACCTCCCATATATAGTGATCCAAAGTCATAGACATCGACAACCCCTTAGCACACGTCCCGCAGCAAAGTCCAATCATGAAGTTAACTCCCAACTGGATTCTGAGTACAAACTTCCCACTTGGACTAGCTTTGCATCTCGGGTTTCGGTCTTCTCCATTTCACTTTGCTTCAGGTCGTGGTCATCAACATCGGTTCGAGTCAGGCTCCATCCAAGTTGGTTCGGTTTGTAATAACCACCATGCTTCAGATCAGTTCACCCATGCCTCCTTCGGTTCGGATCGTGAGCACCCACTGGGTTTGGGTCGTGCATGCTCCAAAGCATCAGGTCGTGGTGCTACATCAGTCAGGGTTGTACTCTCCCTTCAAATCGTGATGGTTCAGATCGTGGCCAAGCTCCGGGTCAGTTTATGACTTCAACTTCAGGTCATGAGCACCATTCGTGAGTGGATCGATTCAGAGGAGCGGCTCGTGGCACATGGGGGCGATCCGATCCGGGACCTGTACAATTTCCTGCACTTCTTTCCAGCGACTGTTTTACGCCATTCGACGGCGTTTCGACCAATCTAACACTTCTTGGCAATCACAATGCATACCATACAGTCTAGCAACATGTATAATCATTCACAAACATCAAAACAACAATATGATAAGTTAAAACGGATCAAACAAAGCCAAACCCCATACTTTCCCTTATGCATGTTTAACAACAAGTGATGATAAGATTAGCTAAACTTAACCAGATTAACCCAAATTTCTAACAGAGGTCTAAAATAATATTTCAGAATTTCTAAACATTTTTTTAGAATTTATTTATGCATAAATTCGCTAATTAACACTAATCACCCTAATTAACTACAATTAGTGTCAAAACAATGCTAATCACTCACCTTGGCCACAAATAAAATATCAAATCTGAAACGATTCTCTGTTTGGCGCTGTACCCAAGGCTATACAGCAGTTCTAATACTGATTTGGTGAAGATCTTCCTTAATTTGATGTAGATTTGGCTTAATTAGCGATTAGAAGGTGATTTGGGGTATTTTAGAAAGTGGAGGCCATGGCTAAACTTGAGGGAACAAAAAGTGGCTGCTGGAAAATGATAGAAACTGAATTTCCTAACCCTATCAGCCTTACCATAACCCTAATCCCGAAATGGGGTTATGGGTCCATCACTAATCACACAAATTAGGCCCGGTTAAGCAATTTTTCGCCTTTCAAACCTTGTTTCAGTCATATCTCCCAAACAGTAAGTCCGTTTTTCACATGTGACCACTCTACGGAAAGGTAAACCATCATCCGGAGCCAATGGAAGTGGTTTTAGGTCAAAACTCCTTTCCAATCAAAAGTTATTGCGGAAACAAGATCAGCTATGGGAAAAACGGTCATTTAAAAATTGGCAAAAATCATGAACATGGGAAATGACTCCAATAGTCATCTTCCAAAGTTACATAACCATACGACTTCGTATGAAAAAGAAATAAATATTCTACGATCCTTCGATGCGTAGAATACGGGTGGTTACATTCTCCCCGCTCTCCCTCCCCCCCCCCCCTCCCCCACCTTAAGAAATTTCGTCCCCGAAATTCCTTAACCCAAAACACACAAAGGATCCTGCATGCCTACCAGTCATATACAACAATCAAACATGCAAACAAACAAAACAGTCTATCCTAGCATGCGGTTTACTAACAAGGGAGTATTATATCGATATGAAAACCTTACCAGGCAAAGAGTTATGGATACTTCTTCCTTATGTTCTCCTCTGTTTCCCAACTACAGTCTTCCTCATCATTACCCCACTAAACTTTGACTAGTTTCACTGTCTTCCTTCGAAGCCGCTTCGTATCGTTTCCAACAATACGTATAGGCCTGCGGTTCCCAACTGCTTCGGGCTCAACCTCGATATCATCCAACTGATCATGTGAAATAGCCACATCGGGGTCGTGCACAAACTTCCTTAACTGGGAAACATGAAATACTTTGTGATCTTCTACCATCTTGTCTGGTAATTCAACTTTATATGCTAAATTCCCAATTTTCTCAAGAACTGGGAATGGACCAACAAATCTTGGTGCTAACTTGCCTCTCCTGCCAAATCGTATCACGCTCTTCAACGGAGAAATCTTGACAAACACCAAGTCGCCAATGGAGAACATTAATTCTCTTCTCCTCTTATCAGCATAACTCTTCTGCCTATCTTGGGCAGCCTTCATTCGCTGTTGGATAACCTTAATCTTGTATGATGTTTCTCTTATTACTTCTGGTCCAAGCACATATTTCTCACCGGTCTCTAACCAACATGACGGTGAGTTGCACGGTCTTACATACAAAGCTTCACATGGAGCCATACCAATACTGGACTAATAACTATTATTATATGCGAACTCCACTAGATGTAGATGGTCATCCCATGATCCACCAAAATCCAATATACAAGCTCTTAAGAGATCTTCTAATACACGATTCACCCTCTCTGTTTGACCGTCGGTTTGAGGAAGATACGCGGTACTGAGATGTAATTCTGATCCTAACAACTCTTGTAAGCTCTTCCAAAATCCACTAGTAAACAACGGATCTCGGTCACTCACAATGCCTTTGGGTATTCCATGAAATCTCACTACCCACTTTACATATAGTTCAGCAAACTTAGTTGTCGTTCTATTCGACTTGACGGGTATAAATCTTGCACTTTTGGTCAATCGGTCCACAATCACCCAAATGCTATCATGGCCTGATCTAGTTCTTGGTAACCCATCAATGAAATCCATTGAAACTTGTTCCCATTTCCATTCTGGAATTTCTAATGGTTGTAACAAGCCACTAGGCTTCTTTTGCTCAGCTTTAACTAGCTGGCAATTCATGCATTTGGATATAAACTTCCCAACGTCTCTTTTCATCCCTTCCCAGTAGTAGGTCTGCTTCATGTCTCAATACATCTTGTTACCACCGGGTGTATAGTCAGTTTTGAGTGATGACATTCTCTAAGCACTTCATCTCTCAATCCATTGATATTGGGTACAACTAGTCTTCCATTCTTTCTATGCCATCCATCTCGATCAAGCCCATACTTGTTCATCTCTTCGTCGATTCCCATCTCTAACTTTGAAATGATTTCCAATAGGTTAGGATCGTCCCTCTGACTGGAACCAATTCGCTCAATGAAAGTGGGTCTGATCGTCAAAGTTGCTAATATTTCTGGATCCAATTCGCACTTTGGTCTGAAATCATACCCAGCGATGTACTCTAGTTGCTTCCATTCTAGAAACATAGCCCCTAAACTGGCATGTCTTCTACTCAACACATCAGCTACCGCATTGCCCTTTCCTGGTGTATATGCAATATCAAAATCGTAGGATGCCAAGAATTCTAACCATCTTTGCTGTCTGAGATTCAGGTCCTTCAGAGAGAAAAGATACTTTAATGACATATGATCAGTAAAAACAACTCGAATCTTTCTCCCAAGAGATAATGTCTCCACACCTTCAACGCGAACACGATTGCTGCCAATTCCAAATCATGGGTGGGATACCTTTTCTCATGAGGTTTCAGGTGCCGACTTGCATAAGCTACAACCCTACCTCCTTGCATCAGTACAACACACCTAGTCCGGTACCACATGCATCCGTGTATACCGTCATCTCTTCATTCCCCTCAGGAATGACTAATACTGGTGCACATGTCAACTTTTCCTTTAGACTCTTGAATGCATTCTCGCACTTTTCTTCCCAGACGGAAACTTGATTCTTCTTTGTCAACTGAGTCAACGGCGCCGCTACCTTGGAGAAGTCTTGGATAAACTTACGATAATATCCAGCTAACCCAAAGAAACTTCTTACGTCTGTTGCATTCTTGGGCGTAGACCAATCTTGTACCGTAGCGACTTTCGCAGGATCCACAGCAATACCATTCTCTGAAACAACATGGCCCAAGAACCTCGCTTCCTTTCTCCAAAAGTGACACTTAGAAAAAATTTCTTTCGGCTGGTGTTTTCTCAACACCTCCATCACTATCCTCAAATGTTCCTTGTGTTCTTCCTCTGTCTTTGAATAAACAAGTATATCGTCCACGAACACAAGAACAAACTTATTCAACTGATCTATGAATACCCTATTCATAAGATCCACAAAATATGCTGGCGCGTTGGTCAACCCAAATGGCATGACCAACCACTCATAAAATCCAAACGGCGTCCGAAATGTCGTTTTAGCTATACTCTCAGCTTGCACTCTAAGCTGATGAAAACCTGTCATGAGATCCAACTGAGAGAACACTCTCGCGCCACTCAACTGATCAAACAAATCATCTATCCGCTGTAGAGGATACTTATTCTTCCTCGTCACCTTATTCAGCTCGTGGTAGTCCACATACAATCGAAGGGAACCATCGGCCTTGGTAGCAAACACAACTGGTGCTTCCCACTCAGAAATACTTCTTCGGATAAATCCCTTCTTCAAAAGATCGCTTACTTGCACCCCGAGCTCTCGCTTCTCCCTTGGTGCCATACGACGAAGTGGCATCACTATAGGTCTGGCATCTTTCACTAAATCAATATGGAACTCAATCTCTCGGTGTGGTGGAAGCCAGGTCACTTTCTCGAAGATGTTCGGATACTGGCCAACCACGGGCAAATCTGACAACTCATCATGCGGGATGTCAAGGGAATTTAGAGAACTAGCCATTACCCCATCACTAGGTAGACCACCAAACACTACCCTCCGCCCATCATCCGCTCTAACTGTCACCAAAAATCCCTCACGGTCTACCACCACCCCGTATCTTTGAAGCCAATCGACTCCCAAAATAATGCCAAACCTAGTAAAGCCCAAAAAAAAGCAATCACAAACAAACATACATCCATGACTCGATAAGACCACATTAAGACAAATCATGCTAAGGCTAGTCGAACCACCAATTGAGTTCGTTACTACTAAAGGTTTATCGGCTACCTCGGGTTCCAATCCCAACCTATCTACCAGGTCACTAGATATAAAAGAACTGGAAGCTCAGGTATTAAACAAAACTCTAACAGGAACATCATAAATAGAAAGCATACCTTGAATGACGACATTCTTTCCTTTCTCCGCCGCAGTTGGGGCATTCGACGAAGAAGGAATAGCATTAAGGGCATATGCTTTCACCATCTGCTTTTCCTTCAAAGGTTATGAACATTTATCCTTTTGATGTCCAACTTGGCCGCAGTTGAAGCACTTCCTGTCTGCTGGCTGTGCTCGACAATTACTAGCATAGTGGCCCTTCTTGCCACAACTAAAGCATTCAACATCTTTCTTCTTCTTCTTCTGGTCATCCTTATTCTGGTTCTGCTTCCTCTTATTCTAAGAACCACTCTTGCCTCCACCACTTGCTTGCGGTTTTGGCTCCTCTGCAGATGCGACCTCAGTATTTGACTTAGGGTAAAAACTTTCCGATCTTAAAGCTTTCCCCACAATCAATTCAAATGTCTCATCAATGTGGTTAATAAGCCTTTCCCCCAAGTATCCATCCAAGCTAGTTATGAACTTCTCGTTCCTCTTCTCGGCAGTATCTATTAGGGATAACCCATATTTCGACAAAGTGTCGAATTCGGCAATATACTCCGAGACAGCTCTGCCATTCTGCTTGAGTTCCAAGAATTTCCCAAACAACTCTGACTTCTGGGCAGCTGGGATAAATTTTTCACCGAATCGGGCCTTAAACTGATCCCATATAACTTGGTCCTTTGGAGTAGCTGCCTTAATAGCATTCCACCAATTCATCGCCCGCCCTTGTAGCTGACGGGATGCTAGCCTTCTCTTCATCGCATCCCCGATACCCAAGTCTTCGAAGATACGCTCACAGCTATCCAACCAATCTTGAACATCCATAGCCGACTCTATTCTGTGGAACTACTTTCCACCAAGGCTAGTATAATCCTTGTTAAGCTTGGCGAAATCGGCCCTAGGCACCTGCACCGCTGTACCACCAACGTTAGCAGCATTAGGAACTGCCCTCTGGACGTCTCTAAGTATCTCTCTCATGAAGTCAGTGAACATAGTCCTCATGTCAGGAGCATTCCCATTATTGGCTCCTCTACCAGCACCCCTCGTATATCGGCTCATCGTTCAATCTGTAAAGAGAAACGATTAACCATCCTCTTTGTGGTGTCAATGCAGTGCGACTTCATCCTTAGCTATACTAATAGTATATATATATATCTTTTAAAAACCAAAATAGTCACAAATACGCGATCTCATATATGTATACTATCTCTCCCTGATAACTTTCCTAGGTTAACTACGCAACCTGGCTCTGATACCAAGTGTGACGACCCGCCCCGCACCCGCCGGCATTTCCTCCGAAAGTGCGCTGTACACATGCCCGACTAGGACGTAACGGTTGCCAAAGAATGGAAAGAAAAGAATGAACTAATCAAGAACCTGTAGAATGTCTCACAGCGCATGGGATAAAATATAATAACAACATACTTGACATAAAACAGGCGAGACAGTGCATAAGCTGAAAACTAAAACTACACATCATAGCAGCGGAAATCCAAATACAGCTTATGTTCCATATTACCATTATTACAACTTTTCAAACTATCTCAAAAGCAAAGAAAAGGAAAAAGGTACACTACTAATGCCCAAAGTAGTGACCCGCAGCGACACAGGGAGAATATCTATATATACCATACGTGGAAGCCTCCTGCTCGTCTCCGGTACAGCCACTCGTGCATCACCAGCTAACATGTCTCTAGTCTGCTCGTTTACGAGCACCCAGAGTAATAAGAAGAGACATAAAACTCTGGGTCAGACAAAAGTCTGATATGATCGATAAGCAGCAAAATAGAACAATAACAGGTATACTAAACCACACCTGAACGTGGACCTGCAACCAAAGAGTTAGCACTACATACTGTACAATACTCTAAGGTGCCACTAACACAAGGTGTAAAGAATATGGGGGTGGGGGTGTGCATGTCATAGTGATGGCAAACAAAACAAGCATAGAAACCATCCTCACATCTCTCACTCAGTGCGTAAAGCATACGATGTCAACTACTTCAATCACTAGACCCGTCGAGGTGATGACGGAGTTCGACTTGTACAACTACTGCTACCACCAAGCTTATCCCATGGGATCATGACCAAACCTTTTCAAATGACCGCACTTCATTGGTCTATAGCCCACTAGTCGTACCTAGGCCACTATGGCCCTGAATCATCCACGTACCTCCCATATATAGTGATCCAAAGTCATAGACATCGACAACACCTTAGCACACATCCCGCAGCAAAGATCAATCATGAAGTTAAATCATTGGTTTCCAACTGGATCCTGAGTACAAACTTCCCACTTGGGCTAGCTTTGCATCTCGGGTTTTGGTCTTCTCCATTTCACTTTACTTCGGGTCGTGGTCATCAACATCGGTTCGAGTCGGGCTCCATCCAATTTGGTTCGGTTCGTGATAACCACCATGCTTCAGATCAGTTCATCCATGCCTCCTTCGGTTCGGATCGTGAGCACCCACTGGGTTTGGGTCGTGCATGATCCAAAGCATCAGGTCGTGGCGCTACATCAGTTAGGGTTGTACTCTCCCTTCGAATCGTGATGTTTCAGATCGTGGCCAAGCTCCGGGTCAGTTTATGACTTCAACTCCAGGTCATGAGCACCATTCGTGAGTGGATCGGTTCGGAGGAGCGGCTCGTGGCACATGGGGGCGATCCGATCCGGGTTCTGTACAATTTCCTGCACTTCTTTCCAGCGACTGTTTTACGCCATTCGATGGTGTTTCAACCAATCTAACACTTCTAGGCAATCAAAAAGCATACCATACAGTCATAGCAACACGTATAATCATTCACAAACATCAAAACAACAATATGGTAAGTTAAAACGGATCAAACATAGCCAAAACCCCATACTTTCCCTTAAGCATGTTTAACAATAAGTAATGATAAGATTAGCAAAACTTAACCAAATTAACCCAAATTTCTAACAGAGGTCTAAAATAATATTTCAGAATTTCTAAATATTTTTCCAGAATTTATTTATGCATAAATTCGCTAATTAACACTAATCACCCTAATTAACTACAATTAGTGTCAAAACAATGCTAATCACTCACCTTGGCCATAAATAAAATATCAAATCTAAAACGATTCTCTGTTTGGTGTTGTTCCCAAGGCTATACAGTAGTTCTAATACTGATTTGGTGAAGATCTTCCTTAATTTGATGTAGATTTGGCTTAGTTAGCGATTAGAAGGTGATTTGGGGTGTTTTAGAAAGTGGAGGCCATGGCTAAACTTGAGGGAATAAAAAGTGGCGGCTGGAAAATGATAGAAACTGAATTTCCTAACCCTGTCAGCCTTCCCATAACCCTAATCCCGAAATGGGTTATGGGTCCACTCACTAATCATCCAAATTAGGCTCGGCTAAGCAGTTTTTCTCCTTTCAAACCTTGTTTCAGCCATATCTCCCAAACAGTAAGTCCGTTTTTCACATGTGACCACTCTACGGGAAGGTAAACCATCATCCGGAGCCAATGGAAGTGGTTTTAGGTCAAAACTCCTTTCCAATCAAAAGTTATGGCCAAAACAAGATCAGTTAGGGGCAAAACAGTCATTTAAAAATCGGTAAAAATCATGAACATGAGAAATGACCCCAATAGTCGTCTCCCAAAGTTACATCACCATACGACTTCTATGAAAAAGAAATAAATATTCTACGATCCTTCGATGCGTAGAATGCGGGTCGTTACACCTCTTGCTAGCTAATCACTAAAGAATGGAGCAACAACATGAAGCGATATTATTTCATACATCCTTATCTATTCCCATTTCCAAATAAGACTTTTAGGACATGGAAAACAACGTAAACAATGAAGTGGAGGAAACACTTATCTACCCTTGAACCATGAACAGAAAGCATGGACTCAATAACTGCCAGATCGATGGGTCTTATCGCTCACTACCTTTTTAGGAACGACATTGCTTCGACAACCTCAGGAAGGCTTACCTAAAGGATCATTGGATAAACCGATCCAATCCTTCTAAACTCTAGAATCCGGTAAAATTATGCTCCCGTAAGGGGAATCCCAACATTCTTACAGTTGATATCTCCTTCGACGATTGATTTTCCTTTAAGCCTAAGTCGATCCGCGTCCTCGTCTTCCTTTAGAAACAGCCTGCCCCTCAACAAGAACTTTGGGCTCATTGCCCTGCAAGAATATGGTTTCGAGTTCCTCTGCATTCACTACACTATCTGCAGAAGCCCTCCTCTCCTCATCCATGAATAGTTTTTAAGTGTCGTCCAATGTTTGTGGGTAACTGACAACCCAAGACCAATTCCGGTATTATCGCTCTAGGGCCTTTGGGTTGTTGGACATCCGACCTGAATCTTCTTTAAGTTAATGAACTATCTCTTTTAGGCTATCGAATCATCGAGCATTAATCCAAATTTCTCTCGTTTGCTGTTTAATTTGCTATAAGCTCATTTGATCAATTGACATCCGACCAAAACTCTACTTGTGAGCTGTTAAATTGTCTCAGTGGTCGCTAAATTGTCGGACATTGACTGAAATTCCTTGCGTGAGCTGTTGAATTTGCTCATCTGAGGTTGGTTTGGTCAAGTGCATCCAACCAAAACTCTCCTCATGAATTACAGAATTTGCTTTGAGATTGTCAAATCATCGGACATCAATACAAACTCTTCTCATGAGATGTTGAATTTGCTCTGAGGCTGTCAAATCTAAATTTACTCCAAGGCTAATCTACTCATTGAACATCTGATCCTGGTTTGGTCACCAGAAAATTTGACCCTATTTTGGTCACTAGGCATCCGATCAAAATTTTAATAGATATCGATAAACTATCGCTCTAAGGATGGTTGGATCATCGGAGCTCCGACCAAAATTCCTCTTGTTGTGGCTAGTCAGCTTATCAGATATCCAACCAAAATTCCTCTTGTTATCATGAATTATCGCTCCGAGGCCAATTTAGTCATTGGAGATACAACCTGGTTTGATCATCGGACATCCGACCTCGGTTAGGTCACTAGACACCCACAAAAATTCCTTTCAGTGTTGATGAATTATCCCTCTAAGGTCAGTTAAGTCATCGGCCATTCGACCAAAATTGTTTTTCTTGTTAATGAATTATCACCCCAAGGCCAGTCAGGTCACCAGACATTTGACCAAAATTCCTTTTGGTGTTGATGAATTATCATTGTAAGGCCGATTTGGTCACCTATCATCCAATAGAAATCATCCTCGATGGCAGTGAACATTGCCTTTAGGCTATCATTTGATTAGATGTAGATCTCTCACGAGCCGATAAGGCCACACTCGAACCATCAAATTGGCGGTCGTATGGCCTAGAAATTTCTAAGTCAACAACGTTGCACTTTAAAGATGTGAATCGACAAATGTATTGGTCTACACCCACCAAGCCAATAAAACCTCTAATAATAGCTGATGGATTAATTTAAATTACACTATAGAGCCTTAAAGTTGCTCGGACAAAGCCGAGTACCTCGATGCCCAAGTATCCAAGTCTCTGAAGATATGGTACCCTATGTACTAGCAATTTGTAAAATATCGCTTTCAGAACTAGATTAGAGACAACCGATTAAGTTGGTATAAAATCATAAATATAGTTCAAGCCAATAAATTGCCTTGTGGCGTGGAAGCACCACATACATTGGAATAGTCAAGAAAAAGGCCGAGACGAGTCATACCGTAGTTATGTCATGTTGAGTAAAGAATTCTAACATTGAATTTTATTGTCTATAAGTCTTAAATTTGTTCTCAATATATGCATTAGGGGTGAGCAAACCCCGGTTCGGTTCGGTTTTGGAGTAAAATCGAAACCGAAACCAAAAGACCTCGGTTTTAAAAATCGATAAACGAAACCGTAACCGAAATATGGATTTCAGTTTTAGTTTCAAAACCTCAGTTTTGCTTTTTATCGGCTCAGTTTCGGTTTTAAAACCGACTTAAACAAAAAATATTATAAATTTAAACAACCATAAAAGAAATTAAAATAAATTGTTTCAACCGAGTGTATTGACACACATGGTACAAAGTACAGACTAATAGACTATAAGTCATCCAAAGTAGTTCAAAGCTAAGCTAGCTAGCTCTAAGCTGAAGACAAGAAATAAAAAAAGAAAATGAGTAGGAGCACTTCAGTGAACCACACTACATCAGACCAACATCAACTTGGAATTCTAGAAAATAGTTTTTTTGTACCTCAACTTTCATCTTCAATTCAAAACATCTAAGAATCTACAAAAACAAAAAATGGACATTTTATATTAGTCTATCCCTAATCCTGTATTCAGCTAAAACAAATGAGTGAAGCAGTGGCCAGTGTGTATATACTATATAATACGAAACAACATGCAGCAAGAGACAATGTGCAACATTTTATGGACTGAACAGAATACCTGAATATATGATTAAGTAGGGATTATATAAATGAAATTCCTATCTATATCTTTAACCCAATTCTTCCTGTTAGCAGGTTATATCCAAGACATCATATATGCTAAATACAAGACATGATTTATCTATATAATAAAATTCCCCCCTTGGACAAACAACAAGACAAAGAGTGGTTCAAATTTAATCTCGCAAAAACAAATCCACCGTCCTAATTTAAACACATCCCCTGATATTTTGATTGCCACCTCATCCGCATTTGTCTTATATTTAGTTATCACGTGTATTAGTAACTTTGCTCTCCCACTTTCACGTTCCCACATCTTCCTCCACTCCGTTCTAAATTCTTTCTTCCACCAACCCTTTTTATATATTTGTAGATAACCTCTTCTGTCTTCTCTTCTCGCAAGTCGCAACTTCACCTTATCTTCTCATTTAATCCCATCTCCACCCAATTTACGCATTCTAATCTTCCCGCTCAACATTTTTCCGCTTACCAATTCACTTATCGTACACGATGATTATGTCCTCTGTACACGATGCACGACGACAAGCAGCAAAAATATTTAATAATCTCATCATTCACGGAAATCTTTAGGTGGATGGAGATTATATTGTTTCCAAAATTATATGTTTGCTACATGAATATGGGGTTAATGTTATTGTGTTTGACAATCATGTAAGTGTTTATCTTTTAGTTATATGCTTACATATTTTAATTTGAGATTATCAGTACATAACATCTACCCATATCTTGAAGGGTCGATATATTTACCCAGACCGGCCTATGCAAATTCGGAGAAGCACATGTCCAAGACAGAGAACAAGTCTTGGAAGTGAAGTATAACCTCTGCTCATGTGTTCGTATACTCTTTAATTTAATTATCAATTCATATTACATTTTTCATATCACATTACAGATTTGGGATAGTGCAATACTGGCCTATAAAGAGGATATAATGAATAACCGGTAAACTACTGAATGGCCATTAAAAAGAATTACGGTAAGACACTCTACTGCTTATATTTTGAATACTAAAATAAGTACATTTTTCGTTTTAACCAACTGCTTATTTACTCTTTTTTGCAGCTTAACTTGCACTCAGCACATTGGAGTAAGGACGTGGTGATCGATAATTACACTTTTTATGTGTACTTAAAAATATGTTTAAATGTTCATAATAATTTTTAATATATATCCTGTATCAAAGTCTGTCATATTTATTTTTGTCCTCTCTGCATTTGCTTTCTGTGAAAAAAAAAATATTTCGTGTAATGTGGTTAGCTCAATTTAACATGCCGTGAATACCTCTTGAATCTTACCTTATGTTACTTATGATTTTGATGTTGCTATATACCTTTTGGAGTCAGTTGAGCATACATACGAAATCTTTACTGTAATTCAGTCGTGTATATAGCAAAGAAGTTACATAACATAAACTGCTGTATGAATTATATTTTGTTTGCTGATACACATTCCTAGCATCTCATGCATGCAATAAATAGCTTAAATGAAAAGATAAAAATGTGCAAATCATAAGAGCCAATCACTAACAATATTCTACTGATACCTAATTTCAACTATGAAATTAGCATTAAATGGGTTGGGACCTAAAAGCTTCAAAATATATTTGAAATTATGCTGCTATATATAATTTAGCATTAAATGGCTCAATTTAACATGCTGTAAATACCTCTTGAATCTTGCCTTATGTTACGTATGATTTTGATGTTGCTATATATAATTTAGCATTAAATGGCTCAATTTAACATGCTGTGAATACCTCTTGAATCATGCCTTATGTTACGTATGATTTTGATGTTGGAATATATAATTTAGCATTAAATGGCTCAATTTAACATGCTGTGAATACCTCTTGAATCTTGCCTTATGTTACATATGATTTTGATGTTGCTATATATAATTTAGCATTAAATGGCTCAATTTAACATGATGTGAATACCTCTTGAATCGTGCCTTATGTTACGTATGATTTTGATGTTGCTATATATAATTTAGCTTTAAATGGCTCAGTTTAATATGCTGTGAATACCTCTTGAATCTTGCCTTATGTTACGTATGATTTTGATGTTGCTATATACGTTTTGGAGGCATGCGAGCATACATACTCATATTTAATGTAATGGGTCGTGTATATAGCAAAGAAGTTACATAACATAAACTGCTGTATGAATTAAATTTTGTTTACTGATACACATTCCTAGCATCTCATGCATGCAATAAATAGCTTAAATGAAAAGATAAAAGTGTGCAAATCCATTTCATTCTATATAAGAGCCAATCACTATCAATATTCTAATGATACCCAATTTAAACTATGAAATTAGCACTAAATGGGTTGGGAGCTAAAAGCTTCAAAATATATTTGAAATTTTAAAAATGCTATATCAAAAGATAACCATATAAAAATGGAGTAAAATTGTTTATATTCCATTACAATGGAGTGAAATTGCATTTCAAAATATTTGTAGATAATCGGAAAGGTTCTGTATATTTACATCTTCATAGGGTCTTTATCTAAATGTTACTATATTATTGGTGATATAATTTAGCATTAAATGACTCAATTTAACATGTTGTGAATACCTCTTGAATCTTGCCTTATGTTAGGTATGATTTTGATGTTGCTATATACGTGAAATTGTTTATATTTCAGTATAATGGAGTGAAATTGCATTTCAAAAGATTTGTAGATAATCGGAAAGGTTCTGTATATTTACATCTTCATCGGGTCTTTATCGAAAAGTTACTATATTATTTTGGTGATATAATTTAGCATTAAATGTTAAAAATACTGGCATTGCATGTTTGTAGCCTTTAAACCAGTTCCAATTATGAAAATCAAATATAATATCAGTTTTATAGAAAAATGCAGTTATGGACATTATTTTAATTACTCCTTCAATATATACTACGTTAGACTCATAAAATTTAACATACTCTTCCTTCCATATTCATAGCCTCTCTTTTTTACTTCCCTGTTTTGTTCTCTTCCTAACACATCATGACTAAGGTAATTCTCTTCTTCTAACTTAACTGCTACTTTTTTTTTTACATCTGCTCAGCTCATTTTACATTAAATTGTGTAGTCCAAGCTTTCTGTGCCAACCAAACAGTCTCCATTACTCATTTCAGTACAAAAACATAAACGTAAAAGCACAAGTCTAACTGTACCCCATAAATCAACCAGCTATGAAACCACCACAATTGTGACTAATGTCCCATCTCCTACTGCTCCTCAAGTTCAACCCAACGATTTTCAGAATGAAAATCAAGCTCACGATCTTCCGCCTACTACTCCACAACATACAGATAACGAATACGAAGTTCATTGGAATGCAATGGTTTGATACAATTTTTTCCAACCATTCATACAACTATATTTATTATACGTATTCCTTTACTAACCAATTTCTTTTAAACTGCAGTTTGTGGACTGTGACAGGATCCAGGCAAAGTATCGGGCGTCAGTTTTTTTTTTTTTTAATTTATGAAACTGAGGATGTATTCTGCACTAATAAATTACATTTGTTTCTCGTTTGCATTTCCGGTATAAACACCTAGCTATATTTCTTTTTGTACCTATTTCCCTTATGTAACTCTTATACATAAGTGCACCCATGCATAATTTTGTATTCTGCTACATGTTTTTCCGTGTACTTGAGCAAATGTTTATGGAAAATGTGTTTTAGTCGTTTTCTTCGTGCACCCGCTCACGTTGTCGACTCATATTTACTTTCTGTTTCTAACTTCCTATGCACACTTTTATTCCTCATGATGTACTTATCCAGTTTGATGTTTATTGTATATTTTTTTTTTCACTTTTTGTTGTTTCACTATTTGTCATTGCCGTTTATTTTTTGTACATTCTACCTTCTGTTCTATATGATAACTGTTTGTTTACTTTGCCATTATATCTTGGGTCTTTTTTTAACTGACCACCTATAAAAACTTGATGATGAACATTTGTTTCATCCTATTGTTTTTGGCTGACATAACAAATATTTCACATACGCCTTCGTATATTGATTACCACGGGGTATGGAGAACTTGCTTCCTTTATGTTGACAGCCTATTTATAGATCAATTATCTTTGATAGTATGATGTTTCTATGTTGCATACGTAACATGTTACCTGTTTTTAAATTAATTAGTTAAAATATTGTCTGTATGGCCATTTATTCAGTAAATTTGGACATTAAAGGGAATGATTCATTGGTTATATGCATCGGAAGTTACTTGTACATAGCCAGCAACATCAATGTAATTCTAGATCACACGTCTTAACGTAATATTAACTTTAAAGCTACATATGAATAAAAACAATTCTGAAATCAGAAATCAGAAAAGAAGTCTAAACTGTGCATGAAAAACGTAAGTTTCTATATCAGTATCATTAACTGTTGCTACCGCTATCCATGATTATTTCATTACCATTTGTACCTTCAATTAAAATAACATGTGTTAAAATTAGAAATATATCCAACAACATTCATTACTAATATATATATCCTATTATTGACATATTAACAGTATCTTATGCTGTGTATATATAAAAATCTATTGTCATTTTAACAGTGTCCTTCCTAAATAAATTATTATTTATCATACTTGCAGACGTGAAATATTATCATACCAGCAGCCAAATTATATTCTGTGGTCCACAATATTTGTTTCGTCCTATTGTTCTTGGCTGACATAACAAATATTTCACATACGCCTTCGTATATTGATTACCACGGGGTATGGAGAACTTGCTTCCTTTATGTTGACAGCCTGTTTATAGATCAATTATCTTTGATAGTATGATGTTTCTATGTTGCATACGTAACATGTTACATGCTTTTAAATTAATAGTTAAAATATTGTCTGTATGGCCATTTATTCAGTAAATTTGGACATTAAAGGTAATGATTCATTGGTTATATGCATCTGAAGTTACGTGTACATAGCCAGCAACAACAATGTAATTCTAGATCACACATCTTAACGTAATATTAACTTTAAAGCTACATATGAATAAAAACAAGTCTGAAATCAGAAATCAGAAAAGAAGTCTAAACTGTGCATGAAAAACGTAAGTTTCTATGTTAGTATCATTAACTGTTGCTACCGCTATCCATGATTATTTCATTACCATTTGTACCTTCAATTAAAATAACATGTGTTAAAATTAGAAATATACCCAACAACATTCATTACTAATATATATATATATATATATATATCCTACTATTGACATATTAACACTATCTTATACTGTGTAAACATAAAAATCTATTGCCATTTTAACAGTGTCCTTCCTAAATAAATTATTATTTATCATACTTGCAGACGTGAAATATTATCATACCAGCAACCAAATTATATTCTGTGGTCCACGTCTTCCATTTACAAATATTTTCTCCCACCCTTCCTTCCTATACACCACTACATACTTTCTTCTTCCCTAACTGCACAAATAATATTCATTTTCCAATCAATACTCTCCAACAAGATACATAAACCCTTCCTACTTTGTCTTCTCGACTATTTCGACCTAACATTTTACTGCTCCCATTCTCCGTTACCGGTGTACCCACTGAAGTTAACTTCCTACCCAGGTTACACTTTTATTTACTTATTTGAACTTCAATTTTTTTTCTTTCCCGGATTCATTTCCGTCTGCCTTTGTATTCTTTCTCACTGATTGCTTATACAACGACTGCTTATATATTTCAATGGTTATAACATGTTTTCTACTGCTGCTGACCTGGTGCTCATTAATAGTTCAATTTTTACTATAAATATTTCTCCTCACGTGCTTCTATATGTTACGAACTGAAAATGGATATACATATTATGCATTTTGTTAAATCAGTTTGCTATAAAGGTTTACAAATTTAATTTATCATTATTGTTCACCGATTCAAATTTGTTTTACCTTCAGATCTAACTCATTATAACTAACCACAAATTTATTTGGCAACTGACAGTAGTAGATATGGAAAACGCGGACAAACACATTTTGGTTGATATAACCAATCGTACCCCTACTACGTCTGCAGGACATCGAAAGCGTCACAAGGTTTGGTAAACACATATCTTATATGTACATTCAATGCAAATCATTAACCACGTTTGTTCCGTTCTGCAGAGTACTAACACCACTTTGCTCATTGATGCTGATAACAATGATACTGAGACCTCTACAAGCACTACAACCAACATGTATGTGCACACTCTACTCATAATTCCTGTATTTGCTCATGAAATAAATTTTCTGTCATATTTATTTACTAAATCTACCATATTAACATGCTATGTATTTATCTTTGATTTTATTTTCTTCTAATACATGCAAAATTAATCTTTGCTGCAATTAGGCCATCAAGGCGCTCAATTGCTCAAACTTTGCATAGACAAAAAGAAAGACTGACAAAAAATGCAACAACTTTGGGAACGGAATCTCAAAACTCGGTATTCAATCTTCCCTCTTCAGCTTCCATGATGCAACGTAATGGTGTAACCCAATCTTCACAAGTGATCGGTGGTGTAGAAGATAACTCCAGCGAAGATCCAACACTTCTTCCCTCCTCATCTACTCAACTTAACACTCAAATGTAAGTCTACTATTGTTTGCAGTCAATCATTTCGTGCCTATACCATGTCCCAACCATAAAATCTAAATACACACAACTGTCACTTCACTCATAATATATTCATCTCCATTAGGTTAACTGAAGATGGCTTGGTTACACCGTTATCAAATCGCTCCATTGCTCAAAAGCTACGTAGAAGACGAGAAAGGATTTACCGTGCACAACACATTGAACGTCATTCCCTTTGCTTAATGAACATACCATGTCCATTTTGTAGAGCACTTCATTAGATCGATGAACGTTTGTCAAAATCTCCTTAATGTAATCCCATTTTTCGAACATGTTGTAAGTCTAGAAAAGTAAAGTTACCTCCATTATCACAACCTCCGACGGAATTACGACAGTTATATGATGGGAACGACTCTTTATCTACTTCTTTTTTGCAACATATTCGTGAGTATAATTCTGCAAATGCATTCACAAGTCTTGGCTGCAAATTAGATGATAGAACTCTCGGTACACGTGGGATAAAGTCGTTCACAATACATGGAGAACTGTGACATAGAACAGGTGCTTTGCTGCCTGATATTGGCAATCCCCGTATATTCTCAACTATATATATGATCCTACTACTGCATTGACATTTAGACATGAAAGAAACCATATTATAGTTGTCGGCTCTTTGAAAGAGAGGGTGAATATTCCACAATTTTACGTGCATGTAAATTATTTCGAGAATTCGTTGTAGATGCTTGGGCATTACCGAACAAATCGCTTATATTGGGTTAGGACTCATCAAACTGAGCTTTGTAGGGATCTGTACTGTGGAATTACGGATGTAGAGTCGGACGTCTTACAAGCAGATCAAATTGGTAAGCGATTTGTCTTACCATCCTCTTATATTGTTACTCCTAGACATATGTATGAAATATATCAAGACTCCCTAGCAATAACAAGATATAATAATCACCCAGATATCTTCTTAACAATGACTGCGAATCCAAATTGGCCAGAAATTGAGCAAGCTTTGAAATCAAACCAAAGACCCGACGATCGTCCGGACATTATCGCTCGGGTATTTGAATTGAAACGCAGAAGTTTGATGGATGAAATTTATAAAAATCATATTTTTGGTTCAGTTTTTGCACATGTGTACACTATAGAGTTCCAAAAAAGGGGATTGCCGCATATGCATGCATTTTTTTTCTACAATCCACAGACAAATTAAGAACAGTGGATCAAGTAGATAGTTTGATTTCTGTAGAGTTTCCTAACGAAAAGGAGCGTCCATTACTTTTTGAAACCATTAGAAGGTGTATGATACATGGACCATGCAAGGGAAATATGCACACTCCATGTATGGAAAATGAAAAATGTTCGAAGCGGTATCCAAGGGAGTGGGCTGATAATACATCAATGGATAAAGACGGATATCCAATATATCGTCGGCGCAATGACGGAAAATCTTTTGAAATAAGGGGTATTTCTATGGATAATAGGGACGTAGTTCCTTATAATCCAAAACTTTCTGAAATGTTTAATTGTCATATAAATGTTGAAGGATGTGCAAGTGTATGGGCTGTAAAATATATACATAAGTATATATATAAGGGTCACGATCGAACTACTGTTGTTGTGGGTGAGGAAGATGAAATTAAGCAGTATCTTGACTCCAGATACATAAGCCCTCCTGAAGCTGCATGGCATATTTTTGGTTACTGTATGCATGAGGAAAAACCAGCAGTTATTCGTCTACAACTACATCTACCCGGAATGCACCAGGTCACCTTCGATCCGACAGAATCTGTGGATGCAATCAAATTAAGGGCAGAAAACCAAACTTCCACATTAATTGAGTTCTTCAAATTCTATGCAGCACATCCAGAAGCAACAAAATATACATATCAACAATTTCCATAGTTTTATACATGGAATAAAGAGACACATATATGGTCCCCACGAAGTGCAAGTTCCAGAGCTATAGGGAGAATGTATTTTGCAAGTCCGAACTCTGGTGAGCGGTTTTTTCTACGACTACTACTTACCATTTGTACAGGTCCAACATCTTTTGAGGATTTACGAACAGTTAATGGCGAAGTTCATGAAACATTTAAAGATGCATGCGTTGCTAAAGGTATGCTTGAAGATGACGAAGAATGGGTCACATGTTTGGAAGAGGCATCAATTATGAACACTGGATATAAACTTAGAAGACTTTTCTCCATTATTCTCAATCAGTGGTACCCTTTACGACCGCATAACCTTTGGACAAATTTGCTACACACATTTGTGATGATTTAGGGCACATTATCACAAATCTGTTCCACATTACTAATCCTACTGAATATGAAATCCAAGATTATGGTTTACATATTCTTAACAAATTACTCCAAGAATCAGGAAAAAGTATACATGATTTTCCACCAATGCCTCTGCCAACTAAAACCTGGGAAATTGCTGTGCAAAACAGACTTATAATGGAACACAAACAACTATAATATGAAGGACAAGATGCGAAGGCGGAAAAAATATATTCTTACTTTCAACGATAATCAACGGACAACATACAAATTAATATTTTCGTCTGTTCAAAATCGAGACGAAAAACTTTTTTTTAAATGGTGGAGCTGGGACTAGAAAAACATACTTATATAATACAATTGCAGACAAATGTCGAAGTCTAGGACATATTGTGCTTACCGTTGCTTCATCAGGTATTGCTTCTTTACTACTTCTTGGAGGTAGAACATCGCGTTCAACATTTTCCCTACCATTAAATATTTTAGAGGACTCAACTTGCGGATTTACAAAACAATCATCAACAGCCGAGCTCATAAGACAAGCAAGTCTCATTATATGGGATGAAGTACCAATGCAACATCGATTTTGTGTTGAAACAGTCGACCGATCATTAAAAGATATTCGAGATAACACACAGATTTTCGGTGGACTGACAGTTGTTTTAGGAGGAGATTTTCGCCAAATTTTACCTGTTATCCCAAAGGAAACACGTAAAGATATTGTTGCATCAACGTTACGCCGATCACCGTTATGGGCAGTTGTTCATGTCTTAAGTTTACACAAAAATATGCGACTAAGTTCCAACGACATTGAGAGTGGTGCTTTTTGCTGAATATCTAACCAGGGTGCTATATTTTCATTTCCTACTACTATCATAACAATAGTTCGACTCTGTATCTATTTAATATAATCGTTCTTTTAATCAAATTTATTGTTGTACAGATTGGATCAACGCCGGAACAACACATTGACCTATCAATGATGCACAAATGCAGTAGTCTTGCTAACTTAGCTGACACTGTTTATCCATGACTTACTGTCAACCAAGTATCTCCGGATTTTTTAAGGGACAGAACTATTCTCTCGGCACGTGACGAAGATGTGAGCGCAATAAATTCTGCATGTATACAGAAATGTTCTGGCGATGTTCATATTTTCCTTTCTGCTGACAAGTTAGTGGAAAATGAAGAAAATGATCGTTACCCAACTGAATTTCTGAATTCATTAGAGTGTAGTGGATTACCACCATTCAAACTTGGACTTAAAGTTGGATGCCCAATTATGCTGCTTGGAAACCTAGCTGAAAAAAGAGGGACTCTGCAATGGAATAAGGTTGATAGTAGTCCGATGTGCAACACGAATAATTGAAGCTCAAGTACTTACTGGAGATAAAGCTGGTAATTTTATATTTATACCTAGAATATCTCTTCAACCATCTTCCTCAGAATTATCTATAAACATGTCAAGACGTCAGTTTCCTATTAAGCTTGCTTACGCATTAACTATCAATAAAGCACAATGTCAATCTGTGAAGTACGTCGGTATTGATTTACGCACCGAAGTGTTTAGTTATGGACAACTGCTTGTTGCTCCATCTAGATGCACTGCATTCCGTAGAATTTCAATTCTGCTAGAATCAACCACAACAACATCTACAACAAATGTCGTTTATCCTGAGGTTTTGCTGTAATTTTACAAAAAAAAATTAGAGTACAAATGTACGTACTTTTCTCCTCAAAAGTTAGTTTTCTAAAACTTTTTTTTTAAAAAAAATTTCTTATTGCAGTTTTACACCTTTATTTTGTCCACAGATGCTTTGCAATAAAAATATTTGGCCTGCCACCGACGCGATCACCAATGTCCATCTTTTTGGTTAGTTTATTTGTTTGTAAGTCCTTATTTTCTTCACTATTACAAGTGTTTTCGCAATTACTTATTCAGTTTGGTACCTTAACACTACGACTTCATACAAACTGTTTTTCTAACCATTTTTTTTCTTCACTGCAGTTTGCAGACTGTGATAGGATCGAGGCAGATTATTTGGCAAGGCGTTCAAGGAATTAATCAACCTGCTTCTCCATTATAACCTCGTTTCCTTCTTTCCACACTCACCAGTTCCGTTTGTATTTCCCTCTAATAAATTACATTCACTTCCCATCTGTGTTACCACTGTATAAACTTACCTGTCTTTTCTTTGTATGCATAAGTTTGTATTATGCAGTTTGTTTTCTGCAGTTTGTTTTTAATTATGACACTTTTTCCCTTTCATTTATTATTCTGTTGCCAACTTCGCGCATCTTTTACTACTCGACTGAAATAATTCCAACATTTTACATTCATCCACTTCCAATTTACATTAAATAACCTACGACAAATAAAAATTTAAATATACAATTACTCCACATATACATAACATTTGATGAACATCAATCGACGCGCAAACGACTTGCATCGATCACGCACGAAGCGCGTTCCACAACCACGCGCGAAGAGCGTCAAACAACCACGCGCGTGCAAACTACAACACCCCGTACTCTATGCTCCTGTGCAAACTACAATACCTCGTACTCTATGCTTCCGTGCAACGCACGGGTTTCCACTCGTAAATTACAAATATTACATATTTATTTAATTATTTTAATAATTCAGTTTGGTTTCGGTTTTTTTGGTTCGGTTTGGACCTAAAACCGAAACTGAAATATTAGTATGCTTCGGTTTTTTGATTTTCGGTTTTGTTTTTTTCGGTTTCGGTATTTTTCGGTTTTGTTTTTATTGATTTCGGTTTTTTTCGGTTTCGGTTTGATTTTTATCGGTTTCAGTTTTTTTTCGTTTTTGTTGCTCACCCCTAATATGCATATCTCACTCCCACAAAAAATATTTTTAATTTTTAACTACTCTTAACAATAATATGTGGACAACATGTTTTTTTGTTTTATTCTGTTCATATAAATATTATTTTGTAGTTCTCTGCTTATTTATTATATTGTTAAAGTACAATACCAACCAAATATTCAATTTTTGTTACTGTGTAGTTGAAATAACCATCTTGAACATCTTCTGTTTAAATTTAACATTCCTGCGTACATATACTTGGTTTCAACTATTTCATTCTATGTGGTAAACACAAATTCATAGTGGTTTATTTAGCCATTAAATAGCTGGTTTTCTAGATTAAGGAGGGTGTTCAGGCTGAAAAATAGCAAAATATATATAATTTGGAATAAAGACAGTAAAAACAAAACAAAAGTAGGGTGACAGTGAAGGGATATGACCAACATAAATCAACGCATATGACCAATATAAATCAAATATCAAGGCTGCCAAGTCAAATGAATACTAGTCAAATGAGTACTAGATCGCGCGTGTCGTATGGCTAATAACATTTGCAAAACTAGACTCATCAAGTAGCCACAACGTAACCATATATAAGGAGTTGTGAGCTAGAAAATATATAACTTGCACAGAATTCCATGGTATCAACTCCCATACATGGAAACCATATATGAATCCTCAGTTGGTGAAGATGCAATCTTTTGTGTCATCATGATGTGGCTTTTTATCATATCAACCATCACTGTTTTCTCCAATGCTGAGGGAAAAAAGGCACAGAAGAAAGCACGACCTGAAGGAGAAGAAGAAAGAAAGCCTGATAATACTCATTCCCCTAGCAAGCAAGAAATTCTTTCTTAGAGTCATTTTTTGCTCCAGGTTATTAATGCCCTTTGGGCCTGTGCACTATAGTTTGTTGTATGGGGGTTTTACTTGTCTTGTTTTTCTTATGTTTAGTAGTGTTTATATTTTACTGCTAATCTGTTGCATACAAATATGGAATACAATATGTATAAATATGTTCAAATATTACTGAATAGCTAGTCAGTCATAACTTTCTATTTCAGCAACAAACCAAATTAACCTAAATAATTAATGAACAATGAATAGTTTAGATTGATAGGGATTGAAGCATCCAAAGGACAAAAAAATTGATCCCATGGCATCTTGCACTATGTGGAACACTATTGCTTCTTTGTCGACGACATGATACGTACATTTTTTCGTTCAGTGCACAACATAGAATTGCAATGCTATTTGGTGATTTTGGGTACATGCGTATATTACTCAACTGAAATCTTGTGTATGCCGATCATATGTCAGAGTATATTTATGGGGTTGGTCATGTCAAAAGACAAATAGCATTGGTGATTACCCATATATAAGTGATATATCATCTCAATCGCCTTCAAACCGTATGGCATATTCATAGCAGGTAGATCAAGATAGTAATTTCATATAAGAGAACGCTATTCCATTACACAAAGTGTTGAAAGTAATTTCATCTCAATGGCTTGAAATCAATCCAAGCAGAAACCACAAGAACACAAATATACAAACTTCTATATGGGTCTGTGGGAGATGCAAGTTTTTAACAAACCAACTGAAATATGTACATGCAAAATCATACGAGTAAATATGTTGAATTTATCATAACTTTAGTTAATGATACGTTGTGCCACTTCAGGAGTTGTGGGAAGAGTTGAATGTGGTTGTTTAACAGTTGAAATAAGTCTGTGCTGCTAAAGACCTTTTGAATGAAAGTGCTAAACTCCCACAGCTGCTTCTACTTGCAGTTTTTGATGACCAAAAGTGGCTTCTAAGAGATAGTAATTTCCACATATAGAGCTATCATTGTTCAGTAACAAAATACAATCCGTCGAACTGTACTGCACAGAAATCTGAAAGTCGTTCCACTGGTTTGTGCCAAGTGGTAAAGTGGTATCCTAAAAGAGATTGCTAGATATCAATTATCAAACTACGAATTTTATGAGAGAATTTTTTTTTTTTCCCTGTGAATCTGTTCATCTGCAAAACCAGCATTTATTCACCTCGTATTCTTCGGTCAAAACTACATGGCTTTTTTTGATTTCAGTCCTTACGATCGGCATGAAGGACGGTCTGCCAATTTGATGGCCATTGAAAATGAAAAATATTTTGGGAAAAAAATAAGAAGAATTCTGAGGTACTTAGCAACACTCCAATAAAAAGACCGCTCACAAATCATGATTAAATCAATTGCCAAACATTTGTCCTGGATAGTGGATTGTGCTCGTGCATAAATGTTGGTATTTTCGGATGTACAACGATTATAGACTTAATTTTTTTCAAAAGTATTGCCATGTACGTTCAGCGCATATTATAGCAACTTAGCTATCATGTATATTGTACAGTGTTATAAAATGAACATAAAACAGAAGAAATAACAGAGAGAAGACATTTTTATACATTCAGATTGTGTTTACAACATACACAAGCTTTCTATTTATAGGCTTTACATGTCTCATCAATTACAATAGTATCCCTTGCATTAAACGTATTCACGCTTGAAAACATATATATTACAACATTTCCCCTTGAATATGCGTATGCAAAGATAATAAGATCGATTGCCTCATTAAAAACTTTTTTATGAAAAAAAAAAACCCTGTGGGAAAATCATAAACAAGGAAAAAAGTAAAATTTATTTCATCTCTAGACATATTGACAATATGTTCCAATGGGGGTTGATACTTCTGGATCAAAATAATGCCTCGTTAAAAACCTTACTAACAAAAATCCATTGGGAAAAAATATTAGTGAAGGAAAAGAGTACACTATAACATTATATATGCTCTCCCTGATTCGTAACGCATTATTCAAATAGTTTTGTGATGCAAACGACACATACCAATTTTATAAACCATTTTCTGAAATGTTGACTTTGGAAGTGTTTTAGTGAATAAATCTGCTGGATTTTCTTGAGACTGAATTTGCTTCACTTCTATCTTATTGTCCTTTTGAAGTTCATGTGTGATGAAGAATTTGGGAGAAATGTGCTTCGTCCTATTACCCTTCATATATCCTGCTTGAATCTGAGCTACGCATGCGGCATTATCTTCGTAAATGATGGTTGATCGTTCTGTTGTTGAGGAAAGTTGACATGTGTTTCGAATGTGTTCGATTAATGATCTCAATCAGATACATTCTCGGCTTGCTTCATGTAGTGCTAATATTTCAGAATGATTAGATGATGTTGCTACCAATGTTTGCTTTGTAGATCGCCATGAAATAGTTGCATTGTTGTCAGTAAAAACATATCCAGTTTGTGATCTTGCTTTATGTGGATCAGAAAGGTAACCTGCATCAGCATAACCAACTAGAATCGGATTATTGCCTATGTTAGAATAAAACAAGCCTAAATCTGTGGTTCCTCGCAGATATCTCATGATATGTTTTATGCCATTCCAGTGTCTTTTAGTAGGTGCAGAACTATATCTGGCTAGAAGATTGACTGAAAATGCAATATCTGGTCTCGTGCATTGTGCTAAATATAATAATGCACCAATTGCACTGAGATATGGTACTTCTGGACCAAGGGCATTTTCATCATCTTCTTTTGGTCGGTAAAGATCCTTTTTAATATCTAGTGATCTGACAACCATAGGTGTACTAAGTGGATATGCATTATCCATTTGAAAACGCTTCAGGATTTTCTCAATGTAATTTGATTGATGGATTAATATGCCATTTTTACTGTGCTCAATCTGTAGACCAAGACAGTATTTGGTTATGCCAAGATCTTTCATTTCAAATTCCTATTTTAGGTAATCTATTGTTTCATTGATCTCTTCTGGAGTTTCAATCAAATTTATATCATCAACATATACCGCTAAGATAGCAAATCCCTTTACCGGTTTCTTTATAAAGACACATGGACAAATGAGATTGTGTTTGTACCCAGCTTTTACTAAATATTCACTAAGACGATTATACCACATTCTACCAGATTGTTTCAAACCGTATAGTGATCGTCTCAATTTTAATGAATACATTGAATTTGATTTTGCTTCAGGCAATTTATATCCATCTGGGATTTTCATGTAAATATCAGTATCCAATTCACCGCATAGGTAAGCTGTCACAACATCAGGCAATCTTATATCAAGCTTCTCAGAAACTACAAGGCTTATTAAATATCTAAATGTTATAACATCCATAACGGGAGAATACGTTTCTTTGAAGTCAAAAGCTGGTCTCTGGAGGAAACCTTGTGCAACAAGCCTTGCCTTGTATCTCACAACTTCATTTTTATCATTTCGTTTTCTCACGAATACCCATTTGTAACCGACTGGTTTAACACCTTCTGGTGTTTTCTCTATTGGTCCAAATACACCATGTTTTTGAAGTGAATCTAGCTCAACCTGAATAGCATCTTTCCACTTTGGCCAATCTTATCTTTTTCGACATTCATTTATGCTAATTGGTTCATTATCATTATTCCCATTATAGTCATGACTTTTAATTATTTCAGTAGCTATTGCGAATGAGAATACATCATCAATTGTTATTTTACTTCGATCCCATATTTCTCCATAATTCGTATAAAACATTGAGATCTCATTATTATTAGGTATCGTATTATTTTCGGAAGCTTCTATTATTTCTTCTGAGATAATAGTTCCTTCACTGATTTTAGGAGAATTGAGATTTTCTTTTGAGTTATCCTTTGGATCATTTATAACCTCTTCGGCCTCTTCGGGAGGTTTGCTAATTGATGATTTTTCATTAGACTTTTTTTCCTCTAGGCGCCAAATCTTTTGAACCTATCGGTCTTCCACGTTTTTGTCTAGCTTTAGATTCATTTGCTGCTATTGGTCCTTCGGGGATTTCAATTCTAGCTGGTGTATTTGCTGCTGGAATGTGATATTTAGTTATTTTTGCAGCATCATTAAATGCATCTCGCATTTGATTTGCAATATTTTGAATATGCAAAATTCTTTGTACCTTGTATTGACATTGTTTGGTACGTGGATCCAAATGAAACATAGAGGGATTATTCCATGAAATTTCACGCCGTTCTACTGGAACGGACTTTTCTCCCCCTAACGGCGGGAAATTTGACTCATCAAATTTGCAATCTGCAAATCTTGCAGTAAATACATCACTCGTAAGAGGTTCAAGATAACGAATTATCGAAGGTGAGTCAAATCCCACATAAATTCCCAACCTTCTTTGAGGACCCATTTTAGTACGAAGTGGGGGATTAATGGGTACATGCACAGCGCAACCAAATTTTCGTAGATGTGAAATATTTGGCTGGGATCCAGTTAAAAGTTGTGATGGTGAAAACTGATGATAAGCCGTTGGTCTAATTTTAATCAATTTGGATGCTTGCAAAATTGCATGTCCCCAGCCCGTAACCGGCAACTTTGATTGCATAAGCAATGGTCTTGCAATCAGTTGCAAACGCTTAATTAATGATTCTACCAGACCATTTTGAGTATGAACATGAGCTACTGGATGTTCAACTTCAATTCCCAGTGATAAACAATAATCATCAAATACTTGAGAAGTGAATTCTCCTGCATTATCTAGTCGTACTGATTTGATTTGATGATCAGGGAAATGTGCTCTTAATTTAATAATTTGAGCAAGTAATTTGGCAAATGCCATGTTTCTAGTAGATAGCAAACATACATGTGACCAACGAGTTGATGCATCAATTAAGACCATAAAGTATCTAAATGGACCGTAAGCGGGATGAATAGGACCACCTATATCACCTTGAATTCTTTGCAAAAATGCTGGAGATTCAGAGGTGATCTTACTGTATGAAGGTCGAGTAATTAATTTTCCTTGTGCACATGATGTACACATGTAACCATTTGGTAAATTCAACTGATTTGGTAAATCATGCCCATTTGAGTTCTTGGCAATTTTACGCATCATAGTTGAACCAGGATGACCTAAACGATCATGCCAAAGAATCAATTTCTTTGTATTTGTGAGCTTCTGGCTCATGTTTATAAAATGAGATTCAATTATGCCAATTTTGGTAAAGTATAATCCAGTTGAAATTGTACCAAATTTTTCTAAAATAAGCTTCTGGCTTTCGGTTTTAGAAATAACACAAAGATATTCTTTGTTGTTTTCATTTATAGTTTCAATATGATATCCATTCATTCTTATATCTTTGAAGCTAAGCATATTTCTTTTAGAATTGCTTGAATATAGTGCATTCTGAATGAATATATGTGTACCATTTGGTAACACTATATGGGCTCTTCCGGACCCTTCAATTATATTGGCTGAACCAACTATAGTTGAAACTTTATATGAAATATTTTCAGATAATTCAGAGAAAAACTTCGGGTTTTTCAATATTGTATGAGTAGTTCCACTATCAACCAGACATATATCATCACTCAAACACTGTCGATCCATACCTTAAGAAATAAATACAGCCAGTCAATAACAGAAATAACTCATAAATACAAATAAATGTCTATGTGAATAAACAACTAATCAAAGTCCAACATTATACATTATTTCTGCAATTCCATAAGAAAAGACTGAAAGAAAAATAAATAAACAAAAGTTCCAAACTAATATATGCTGAAAAAGAAACAAACTGAAAATCACATAATAAGCTTCAGGCTATTTATTGGTTGGTTCGGTCATCTCTTCGAATATTGCATTCAAATTTTCATTGTTGAACAAATTCCCATCGTAGTCTTCAAAGAAATCTATGTCCCCTTTAGTTGCTATGCTGAATCTTCCTTTGCTGATGGGGAAACACTCTTTGTCTCTACGTCCTTTCCTTTGTGCAGCATTTTTAACTCTGCCATATAGCAGGCTCGTCCAGTTTCTTGATCACCTCTGATCACTCCCACTCCCGCTTCAGTTGGGAATTTCAATAGTAAACATCAAGGAGCAATACAGGCCCTGAACTCTACGAGGGATGGTCAACCTAAAAAGGCATTATAAGGTGAATCGACATCCTTAACTAAGAACGGGAGGATTCTCACTCTCCGACGGTCCCCCTCCCCTAGTGTCACTGACAATTCTACAAATCCCATCGGAGTTGTTGAGGCTCCGTTGAAGCCACGTATCCAACATTCGCAGGGTTTCAAGCCTTTTGCTTTGAGTTTCTTCTGGTCGAACGCTTTCTTAAATAAAATGTTGATAAAACTCCCATTATCTACCAAGACCTTATGAACTAGGGTAGGACCGATGGTGGTTTGTGATCACCAAGAGGCCTTCAGTGGGGGATTGAAATCTGATACTATCTATGTTACGGAATATGACATCATCTGACATCGTTTTCTACTGTTTTACCGGGGCAATATCTTCAGGATTGCTTCACTCCCCCACATCAGGGCGCTTAGCTCCGTTGACATATTGGTTCATTGCCCGGTTGCTATGTCCAGCTAGGTGTGGTCCACCCACTATAGTGTTGACAACGATGCCTTTGGCCTTTTGCTACGCAATAACATTTTGAAGTGGCTGCTTTTTATTTTGCTCTGGACTACCTTGCCCCCGGTTTCTCGAGGCTGCCTTATATTCTTCTAACTTTCCTTCCTTAAGAAGCTTCACTACCACGTCTCTTAATTGTCGACATTCATTTGTCGAGTGCCCATAGGTCTTGTGGAAAAGGCAACTCTTTCTTATTTAACGCTCCTTGTCCGTTGAGTCCCTTGGTGGAGGCTTCTTATATTAATGAACATTGTAAGTTTCCAGGTAGATATTCTCTAGCGTGTCATTCAATGGTGTGAGGTTTTCAAATGTTCTTAAGCGAGGCCCCTTCCGTGAGTCCTTTCCTCGATTCTTCTTTTTATTGTCGTTCCCAGTTTGGCGGCCATTACCCTAGTTCTTATTTCCAACATTGACCTTTACCTTCCCAAAACTATCGGCAGACTGTTTGATGGCCACATAACTCTGTATATCTTCCTTATCAACGACTTTCCTCTTTCGATTAGCATATATCTCTTCCTGACGTAGACGGATATTGGCTTTCTCATCGAATATTTCTCTGGTCAGTGGTGGTTTTTCAGCTAAGTATTTACCAAACTTAGTATCTTTACCTACTCCGTCAATTAATGCTATCAGGATAGATTGCTCGTGAGGGTCTCTCACTTCCGTGACCGCTAAATTAAAGCGATCCAAGTATGAGCTTAAAGTCTCAACATGGCGCTGTTTAATGAGGGATAGTTCAATAACATTCTTGGACATCTGAGCATGAAGTCGGAATTGATTTATGAACCTTTCGCTCAATTCTTTGAAGCTGGAGATTGATCATGCCGGCAGGCGGGTAAACCACATTAATGCTACATACTCTAAGAAGATCGGTAAAGCTTTGTATTTCACTGCGTTGGGAGCAGAGGCGACGCTCATATACCATGAATATTTCATTAAGTGCTAAACCAGATCTATCCTTCTTGCATAACGGTTCATAGTCGGCATATTGAATCGTCTCAGGAATCAGACATCTAATATATTATCAGTGAAAGGTGTATGACTGCGGTCTATACTCCACTCCTCGTTTCTTTGTCCTCAGCTATTTGTCATGATCTGTCTCACCATCGCCTCCACATTAGCATTAGTCAAGGTGGACTCAGGGTCAGCGCTTCTAAATCTACGGGGACCTCCAATATCTCTTCGGTGCATTGCCGCCCATTATGGGACCTAAGCGGAGCTTCCTTACACCCTATAGCCACGGTCAGTCACGCGGCGAGGGGGCTGTAATGGTCAATTCTAAATAGGGTTAACAGTACTCTAACCCCTAGGTAGCATCTGATATCCCTCCATTGGTAACAAAGTGGGATTATTCAAATTACGATTGTCAGGTCCCCGATTAAGTGCCGTTTCTTCTTGAGAAGGAAGTGATCCCAATCAAAGCTGTTCCACGTTTTCAGGCCAATCTAATGGCCGTTGTTGGGGTCTCAGAGTCTCCACTGATGAAGGTGAGTAATCTGGGGTAAAACGATGTGATGGCGAAGGTGTCCTCTGCCTTAGGAGTTCATCTATCTAGCCACTCATTGCTGTCATATTTTCCCTCATCAAGGAACTCTCACATCTTTGAGCTTCCAAAGCATCATTTATCCTTTCCAACATGTCGAGAACACGAGAAAAGTCTCTCTCTATTACTGGAGCAGAGGCAGGTAGCTAGTCATTAACATTCACATATGGGTTTGAAGCACTTGAGCCAGGTCGAGCAAACGCATCAGGATAGGTGGAGTGGGTCACAATTTCCTTTCTGGGCCGGGTCGTGGTCACTAGTTGAGACCGATTCGTGACCCCCTCTTGGTGGCGCACTACAACAAAAATACCCTATTACAATGTCCATTTTACAACGGGCGCTGAATTCCCATTGTAATAGAATGCTATTACAACAGCCACTTCTTGAGCCATTGTAGTATATGCCTGTACAACACTCTTTTACAACGGGCACAAGCTGCCCGTTGTAATAGAATGCAGTTACAATGGTCATTTTTGGACAGTTGTAATATATATCATTTACCATGCTCTTTTTACAATAGCTAAAAATTGCACGTTGTAATGGAGTGCTATTACAACGGTCATTTCAGGCCTGTTGTAATAGATGCCAATTTTACAACGTTCACAAAATGTCTATTGTAATATATGTAAATTGTAATATTATTACTAACAATTAACTATAATATTATGTTACTAATCATTAATAATATAATATTATTTATTAATATTTAATAATAATTATTAATAGTAATATTATATTATTTATATCATCATTGTAAAGGTAATAATATCTACATTGTCAACCTAAATAGCTGTAAAAAAGTTTTAAATAATGTTTTTTTTTGCAAGGCTAGTTTTAAAAAATGTTTTCTTTATATTATTGTATACATATTAGATTTCATTCAATGACGTTATATTACTTATATTATCGCCTATAACTATAATATTGCATTATAATTACTAATCATTAATAATATATATTTAATAATATTTAATAATTATCATTACTGACATTACATTAATCATTTATAACTTGTAATAATTAATGATTATTACTATATGGTAAAAACGTTCGTTGTAATAGGTGATAATCAATGTTTGATAATTACAACGCTTTCTTAAAAATAATACCTGTTATTTATTGATGTTCCATAATTAATCTTTAATAATATTATATTAATGATATGTTAATAACTACTAATTATAATATACTATCATTACTTACAAATTAAAATATTTTATGACACTAATCATTAATAATATTGCATTGTTTATTAAAATTTAATAATTAATCATTAATAATATTATATTAATCATCTATAACTTATAATAATTAATGATTATAAATAAATAATTACTAATTATTATATACAATCGGTATTCCAACATGTTTAATTTTACTTTTTAGTTATTAGCAAGTAATATCGAGTAATAAATATTAAACATATAATAATTTATAATTAAAAATAAATGTCAATAATTATTATTTATGATTAATAATTTATATTAAAAGTTAAAATAATATATGCATATTAATTAATAACAAATAATAGTTAAAATCAAATTACAATTAATAAATATGAAGTAACAATTGATAATTATTTCAACTAATTAATAAATACTTTTAAATAATTAATAAAAATAAATAAATAACAATATACACTTAATATTAAATAATTTATAATCAATATTTACTTATTAGTATTGATAACTTGTAATTAATAATTTATTATAATAATGCATAAATAATAATATATATGTAATGATGTACAATTAATATTTAATAAGTTTTATAGTTACGATTAGACTAATGCAGTATTAGATATTTGGAAACAGTTCCCGCTTTGCATTTTCATTCTCGCACTATTGGAATAGTTGAAATTTCTACGTTCCCTCTCAGTTCCATCGCTCTTAACATTCACAGAAAATCCAAACGCGACATCTTCCTAATCCTCAAATTAGCAAAACCTAGATGTAAATTAGACTCCTCACCTGTAAATAAATTCCTCCACCGTGAGCTCTCTCCATCCTCACCTCTTCTTCCTCAGCTCTAAATCCAAGACTGAATCAATCCACTTACAACAAAATTATGGATTCATCCCTCCACCTTCTTCTGATTCTCCCTCTTTATTTATCACCGCTCTTCAAATCTTCCCCTTCCTCTCCATTATCCCTAGCTTTCTTCATGCCTTAGAGTTGGATGTGCGTTTTTCCCCTACATCGTTTTTTTCTTCTAAATTCAGATCCACATATGAAACCCTATTTCCACCAAATCCGATCGCCTTGTTGAATCAGATGGGTACAGATCTAGCGTGGAGGTCTGATGGTTTTCCCAATTTAAGGTCGACTACCACAAACAATTACACGAATCAAGACAGTTAATCATCTAGCATGTTATGTTCGGTATTTTTGTGGCTCATCGCTAATTACCTCTTTTTTCTATGTGTTTTGTACTGTTTGTGTATGCGACTCCTTTTGGATACGGCTAGGAAGTTTTGCTACAAGTTGTGGATATGCTCTAATTTGGAGTTGGATAGTCCTGTTTAGATTTTTAATCTTGGTGTTTATCCATCCCACAGTGCTGTTAGGCTGGTGGTTTGATGTGATGAAATTTTTCATGGTGAACTATTGTTCATGTAATCTACTACGTCATTCTACTGGTTGCCGTGGTGCTGCCTTGTTATATTTTTTTTCTTTAAATACATATGAAAGATTATAATTTATACTATCTTCTTTCTTTAATGACACACAACTCTTAAGCAAAAATAACAAATACATATAAATTTTCTCAGGTTTTTCATCGGGTGTTGCTTTGAAATTTGCAGCTGTTACGAGCTTGTTAACTTCTTCAACAACTCCGTCGACACTTTTTGCTATTTCAACCAGCATTGAAGTGGCTGAGATGTGAGACGGTGCTTCTGTTATTTGTATAGTATTGGTTGGTGGTTGTGCTAAGGATTCATTAAGCTCTTGTACTGAATTGTTCATTTCCACAATTAAGACATCGATGTTTCTGGATCTTCTCATTGAGCTTGATGCTTCCCTTAAAACTTCTGAGCAGTTTAAACTCAACCTTATGCAAATGTCGCCTATATGCTTCGTTAAGTACTCCAGAGACTGAATATCCGAAATGATGCAGGAATTAAGAGTTTCTATGCAGTAAGCACAGTATCTCATCGCTGCTCTAAGTTTTTGATAATTGCACCATGGATGTCTAAAGCTCAATCTGCCACGAGCAAGCACCCATCTTGCCAAATTTACTGCTAATTCAAGGAGCAAAATAACTCCATCAATCTTGCAACCATTAATATACTAGCCGAAGACACTAGTACAACAGATTCCCTCATTCCCTTTGCGAGTGCGAGGTAAACCATCAGTGAAATCCATTGAAACTTGATCACACTTCCATTTTGGTACTTCCAAAGGCTGAAGTAATCTTGGAGTCTTCTGTTGATCACTCTTTATTTGCTGACACGTAGCACAACGACTAAAATAAATAGATATGTCCCTTTTAATCATCTTCCACCAATATGTACGTTTAACATCACGATACATCTTATTAACTCTTGGACGGATGCCAAATTTGTACTTGTGCCAATCATCCAACACCTCCTGCTTAAGTTCTTTAACATTGGGCACACATATTTTTCCTTTTAATCTTATGATACCTTTATCATCGATTCCAAAAATCAAATTTTCACCTTCCTGAATTCTTTTAGAAATTTATTGTAGAAATTTACCCTTCTTTTGCTCATGGTTGATCTTCTCCAGAAGAGTCGAAGTGATAACAAGGTAGGCAAGAACAACATACTTTCGACTCAGAGCATCTGCAACAACATTGGCTTTCCTAGGGGTATACTGAATATCTAGATCGTAAGATGTTAGAAATTCCAACCATCGTTGCTGCCTTGAACTCAAGTCTTTCTGAGTAAACAGATATTTCAAGGACTTGTGATCAGTGAATAATTCAAATTTTTCTCTATGTAGATAATGTCTTCAAAATTTTAAAGCGAATATCACTGCGAGTAGCTCAAGGTCATGAATCGGATAATTCTTTTCATGCGGTCTCAATTGTCTTCTTTCATAAGAAATCACTCTTCCTTCTTGCATTATAACGACACCAACTCCTTCTTTACAAGCATCCGTATAAACGGATAATCCTTTATTGTTATTGATAACAACTAGATTCGAGGCAGTGGTAAATCACTTCTTTAACACATTAAAAGTTTCTTCACAGTTAGGAGACCAAACAAATTTGGCATTCTTCATGGTCAACTTTGTCAAGGGAGAGGCTACCTTTGAGAAATCTTGGACGAATCTAAGGTAATATCCTGCCAATCCTGAGAAAATTCTAACTTCCTTTGGAGTTGTTGGTTGCTTCCAATCCAAAATAGCAGAAATATTTCTGAGATCTACTGAGACTCCTTCTTCAGAGACGATATGCCCAAGAAATTTTACTACTTTTTTCCAAAAATGACATTTTGGAAATTTTTTAGCTCTAATCAAATTTCTCCTTAATATCTCTAGGCCAATCCTTAAATGCTCAGCGTGTTCTTCCTCGGTTTTTGAATAGATTCGGATGTCATCAATGAAAACTAACACAAATTTATTCAACACCTCACGGAATACTCGAGACCCCAAGTCCACAAAGTAGGCTAGGGCGTTTGTCAATCCGAATGGCATTAATAACCATTCGTAAAAAGTTTTGGGTCCACGAAAAGCCGTCAAATGAATACAATCCTCAGCAATTATGAGTTGGTGATAACCAGAGGCTAAATCCATCTTTGAAAAAAATGGGGCACCACTTAGCTGGTCAAATAAGCCATCTATTCATGGCAATGGTTACTTGTTCTTGAGGGTTTGTTTATTAAGGTCTATATAGTCTACGCACAATCGCCAGGAACCGTCAGACTTTGTTACAAATACTACAGCTGACCCCCAATTAGAACGGTAGGGTCGGATAAATCATTTTCTTAAGAGATCTTGGATTTGCTTGTTCAGTTCTTTCCTCTCTTTCGGAGCCATTCTTCAACTTGGATGAACAACAGGTCGGGAATTGGGTACTAGGTCAATTCTAAACTCAATTTCTCGGTGTGGAGGAAGGCTATTAACTTCTTCAAATACATCGGGAAAATCTCTAACGATAGGTATAGTTTTTATGTCGATATCAGGGTAACCTAAAGTATACATCAAGCTATCTCTTTTTGGGCTAGGGTCAACACAAGATATTTCAATAAAATTTCCAAGACTTGTCTGTACCAGAGTTTTCCTACCTACGCAACCTAGTTTAGCCTCATATTTATTTAACCAATCCATTCCAAGTATAATTTCAAATTCATAATAGTCAAGAATGAATTATTTAAAAGGGAATTCATAGTATAAATAGGTGATAGGAACATTTTTGCAATACAAACGCAAGCTAGTTGGACCTTCTACTGGATTACCTACACATAAAGGTTTGTCAACAAATTTAGGTTTAAGTTTCAATTTTTCTACGAGTGGTTTTGAGATAAAACTACGTAAAGCAACAATGTCAAATAGAACTCAGATTAATTTATCAGAAATAAAAATATTACCTTCCAAAACATCCTTCCCTTTATCATTCTTCGAAGTCGAAGGCTCATCCTTGATTGCATAAACCTTTGCCACATCAGCTTGGTCTGGCTTGGCTTAGCTCATCCTTGGTTTGGCTCATCCTTAATAACATTCTGGGAGCCCTTGGTTTGGCTTCCTTGACTTCATTGGCTTCTTACAGTCGCGGGAATAATGAACTTTCTCTTGGCAATTATAGCAGAGAATATCCTTAAGACGATCTCCCTTCGTTCCTTTCTTCTCATCCTTCTGTTCAGGCTTCTTCCGTTGGAACTTTCTCATCTTCCAATTGTTACTACCATTTCCTTCCTTAACTTCAGTACCCTTCTGCTTATCAATAGTAGCATATCTATACCCCATGTCTACCAAGTCAACGAAGGATTGTTTGATATGCGCAGTCATTCTCTCATGGTACTTCAATGCCATCCCCTTAATAAATCTTTCATTCTTCTTTAATGGAGTGTCTATCAGCTCAGGTCCAAAGCGAGAAAGCTCATTAAACTTATTTAAATACTCCTCGAAAGACATATCGCCTTGCGTAAGATTCATAAATTCCTCGTACGACCTGGAAATTCCTGCCGAAGGCATATAACGTTCTTTGAAATCCTTCCATGAAAAGTCATCTTCTGATTACCCTTCGACGATAGTCTCCCACCATGCAGCAGCAACTTCCTGTAATTGCCATGTAGCTAACAGCCTCTTTTGGTTATCTTTTAGGTTAAGTCCTCTGAAAATCTTCTCGCATGCATTAATCCAGGCTTGAGCTTCCATAACATCATCAGGTCCCTTAAACGGTTTCCCACCCAATTTTGCGTAATTCTTATTCATAACTGGAAGACTGGTTTGGGTCGGGCTTGAATCATAGTCCCATTAACTGTAGTAACATTACGACCGTTGGTGGTGGTACTGCTTCCTCCTCGACATCTGCCTCTATAGATTATTTTCTACTATCTGAATATAGTACGAAAAT